>JAVQKC010014598.1:0-47675 GCA_036025475.1 Philypnodon macrostomus
TTATAGATGCAGTCTGTAGAGTAGACTAATGTGACCTTATAGATGCAGTCTGTAGAGTAGACTAATGTGACCTTATAGATGCAGTCTGTAGAGTAGACTAATATGACTTTATAAATGCAGGCTGGCAGGTCGCCTGTTGCTCCAGCAGGTGGTGTTCTTATTAAGTTTAATGATGACTCTTTTTTTGCTTTCATTTACCTATTTCTGGGACTGGTGCAGACCCTTCATTTCCATCATTTGGTTTTGAAGGTTCTCCTCTGGGGTCCATCATGTGCTGCTTTTGCTGCAATTTAGGCAGGAAATTATTACATGGACATTATTGCATAGTTAGCTGTATGACTTCAAAACATTTAAATAAACACCACAGGATGATGGTCTTTCTTCTCATTATGACACGTGATTAGGGGGCTGTGGTGTGGTAAATCAGTCTGAATTGCAATAAGGTACATTATAGAGTATGCTACTCACCTACACAACTATTATGAATCTATCGATCTCTAGACTTTACTTATTTAACTTTATTTATTTAACACAGGAAAATAACATGCACAGACCACAACATGCATATGCGTTTGGATTGGTGTTATTATCATCATCCATATTAGCTTGGTAAACGTTAAAGGCATTATTATACACAAGTCATCAGTCATTGTTCCTGTTAAATGAGTGTTTCATAAAGATTAAGTCCACAATACCTGCTATCGCTGATAACGATGCTAATGCTAGGCTTATTTCTAAACAACCAGCATCCCACAATGCATCACACACTCTGCGGTGATTGGCAGAAACTTTGGCAGAGACCCGCCTCTCAGAGAATCTACCAATCACAGAACAGCACTGTTTGTCTCTGTTCGATGAAGCCGTGCACTGTGGTAGGTGCTATAGGACACGTTTTTATGTAAGATGTACTTTTAAAATGACATCGTAAATAATAGAATGAATTTGCAAGTTAACATAGCACAACTACACTGTTTTGGATGATTTATATAGTTCCTGTTTTTATTACTTACTGCTGTTTCTAATGGATCGCAAAGCTCGAAGCATGAGCATAGTTAGCACCAATGGTGTTATTTACACTGTATCTAACAATAACGCCATAATAATGTTTAACACATTTTGGCAATTTATTTAATTTGATCCCATTTATTGTAAGCGTCGAAAGAAAAGCATTATCTCCTTTTCTACTCATTGTTTTACTACAATATATGTCAATACAGGATGAAGTAACTATGCATTTTTGTTACAGATAACTATGGACGATGGGGACGGTTTTTCGTTAATTGGGAAAGATGTTGTGACTGAGGCCAATCTGAGTAAGTTTAGAAAAATGCCAAAAATAGATGAACTTATACAAAACTATTTCTGCCTTTAAAATTCAAGTGACATCGCTAACCAAGTTCACCTATTTGAATCTAGCATATATCCTTTTCCAAAATGTATGTTACTAACCCATTACTAACCTGTCCTTTAGGAGATGAATACTACTGGAAGCTTATTGCAGACTTCATTGGTCCTCAGTCTGGAGAGGGACTGGAGCTTGATCAAGGCCCGTGCAAGAACAGAGTCTTAATTCAAGTTGGCCTTTTGAAGGATGAACACGGCTTTCCATGGGTTGCCATAATCGACTGGCTCAAAAAAATATTTCCTTTGCATCGGACGTCTGACTTCCGCCGCCTCATTGAAAGAGGCATTGCAACAACGCTGAGTCTCTTTGGCGACTCAAGACAGACTTTTCTCGAGTTGGCGGTAAATTTTAATTTTGTGGGGCCAATATGTGATAGCGTAGGTATTGAACGTCGCGATCTACTGGAACTGAGAGATTTTTCAGAGAGGGCACAGTTAATAGAAATCACAAAAGGTTTGGTTCTTGAGTTGGATGACTTTATCCAAAGAGAGAACCTCGCCCCAGTTGTGATTGTTCACTGGCTTCAAAACTTTGATTCAGAATTTTGTAAGACGGCAGAATATGGAAAAGTTTATTCAGGACTTAAAGAACAAATCAAAAGATTAAGAATATTTTGCAGTGATTCTGAAACTAAAAGCCAGAGGAGAAATGTAGCAATTGAAAAGTTACTTCACAGTCCATTTTACCTGGAGTTGGAGGAGCCTCTGCCCGATAACCCAAAGGCTATTGTCAAGAAACGTGGTAAAAAAGTAGAGGCCCTTAACACAGTCACAATCAAGGAGGACCTGGACACTTGTGAAATGACTCCAGATGATGCACCAGTCCTGAAAAAAATAAAGAAATCTGAGACAAATGAGGAAAGCCACAAGGCCCAAGAAACCTCTAATAATGCAGAAGAAACAGGTGACTATGACAACTCCCAGACATTGATTGACATTGCGGTAGTTTCTGTTCATAAACTGTCAAACGTGTTCAGTGGAATAACAGAAGAGTGCCAACAAGTGTGTTTAAAGCTTCTTAAAAACCAGTATGCAATGACATGTAAGGAGCACCCAGCTATAGGTGAATTTGAGAGAACATTGAGTTTATTTTCGAAGGACATTTCAATTGTTCCACCTGCAGAATTCATTCACCACAATGCCAACTTCATTGCTGAGCTACATCAGTTAGTTGAGCAGGAGATGATGTGTATTGAAAAGGAGGTTATTCGGTCAACAGGGTCAAACCTGGGTCGAGATAAATTGCCAATGTTTCACAGTTTAGTCAACTTCACTGAAAGCGCCACTTCCCGCTACATCCACATGGCGTGCGGGTTATTAAGCCCCCAGTCCAGTGACAACAGAAACTATAGGAAATATTGGATGGCTTTTTGTCAGGAAAAGGGAAATCCTTCAGAAGTGATGGAAAAACCCACAAACAGAATCAACAACTACTATGAAGCAGCAGCTGGTCTCATTCATCACTACAAGGAAATAGGGGCATTTTTCTCCGATTTACTTTTACTGGAAAATGAGAAATGCCCAAATATTGCGCTACAAAGTGTTATTGCTGATGCTAACGATACAATCATTCAAAGCCTTGTTTGCGTTGTAGCCTTAGTTTACTGCAAAATCCTTGGCCCTTACTGGCAGCTTTTCAAAAGTTCTGCAGCATATTCACTCTATCCCAACTTTTTGCTTTCGCTTTATCAAAAGTTCCTGGATTGGGTCAAAGATCCTGCTACAATGCTAGAACTTGAAAAAGGCATGAATATTTTCTCACAGTTTCCAATGTCGGAGAGGTACTACAGTGGAGTGTTTGGTTACTGTGGTCATTGGCACACAAAAAGAGAGTTCATTCGCGCATGTTTAAAGAGAGTGGTGAAGGCGATTGCTACCTCTGCTGACAAACACCTCATGGATTTTTTACCTGGAGGAAGATATTCTCAAGTCCCATTGCCAGAGTTGAGCCGTAAGCTCTCAAACTGCACATTTTCTACTCTGTTCACTGAAAATCCCTTTGGCCAAATGTGTCCTCCCAACCAAAGAAATCCCAACAATAACTCCTCATCTAGTGGCTCTGAGGACGAAGAGGACAATTTCAGTGCTTGTGTTGAGGAAGCTGGCAACCCCAATGACAGTGTAGAAGAAGTAGAAACTGAGATGAACACAAAACCCCCACCTCCTAAAAAGCATCCAGAGATTGAGATCATGGACCGTGATTACATTATAGAAATGGTCAAAGGAAATGGTGGGCCGTGTAGGACGAGGCAGGATGTTGATAAATTGATGCTGCGTTTTGAAAGAAAGAGTAGAGCAGAGAGAAAGGAGGGTGTTCGCTGTGAGATTCTTTACCAAAGAATGATCCTCAACAACAGCAGTCGATACCTGACAGGCGACCTCAGTACAAATCTGGTGGCAAAGTTAAAGGCGTCTCTGCCTACTATTAAACCTGGGTTCTCACTCGTATTAGCCCCAAAAAATACCCCTCACACGAAGGCTTCAACAGCATAACAGTGACTTATTACCAGAGTTGCAGCAGCAATGATATAGAGGCATATGTCTACTCTAAATGTCATTATATTAGTGACTGTTCTAAGGATATGCATACATTGTTTTTATTCATGTTAGAATAGTTGTATCATTGTGTGTACTGTCTTTATAGCTAAAATAGTTGTGCTAGTGTATTTCTCTTTGAAAAGTACTGTCTTACACATGCATTTATGATTATGTTGATGCTTTTTCAGTGTTTATGAATAAAAACAACGTTATTTGGGTGGCCACATTGTATAAAGGAGCATATTTTCCATTATGTAGATCTTATACTGTAAATGGTTAATGTGCTGTAAAACAATGACATTAAGCCGTCAGTAAAACAGTAAACCTATGTGAATTTACTATTAACAGTTAATAGAGTAGTATTTTTTATGAACATACAAGCAACTTTAAAACATTGCATCATCTATTATTAGATATTTCTACTTCCGTCATTTTAGAATCTTAATGTTTCTGAGCTTGTACTGGCTGTGAAAGGGTGTATTTATGTACTTGGCCTTACTGAACCAGGGATCTCTGAGGCTTTCAAACTCCCGGGGAAATTGACAAGCGTAAAAAAAGCGTTTTAACAAATGTATGTGAATCAGAATTAGACTTTTATTAGATTTTTATTTCCTGCTCAGCAACTGTAGTTAAAATTATATAAGAAACGTACGTTGTCCCCTGAACGCATCGAAGGGGCGGATTCTTGCTTTCGTAAAGGTTACGTCGGCGTGTACTTCAGGGACCATACGATACAACCAAAACACGAGTCAACACCGTCCTTTGTTTTCAGCCGAAGACAGTGGCATGATGTCCGGAGGCTTATGGGACAGTCCGGCGGTGACACACGGACTCATGGCGCTGTTTGCGATGGGCTCCTGGGTCTCCGTGAACAGCCTGTGGGTGGAGCTGCCGGTGTTGGTCAGTGTGTTGCCCGAAGGTCAGTGTGTTTCAGGGGACGACTGTCCTAATGTGGCCTTTGCTCGGTTGTTTTTACAACCTGTATTAATCACGTAATGATAATCATGTGTTCTGTGTACTTTGGCATTTATAATGTGATTTGTATTAATAAGCTAAGCTGGTTTTGCTAGCATCTTTGGTTAACTGAATATGTATTTTTAACGGTTAATACATTTTAATAAAGAAATAATATACAAAATTAAAAAAAACAGACTATTATTTCAAAGGCAAATAGCATATAGTATTACCATATAGTACAATATATATTTAAATGTATTATAACAGTATCATTTCAGAGTATTGTTGTTTACCTACACTATAAATATGTTCCTTCCTAGATGAATAAATAATAAGGTATTTAGAGACTCCATGTGCAATAAACACCTTGTTCTTGTTTTGTTGTAGAGTGGAACCTGCCTGCCTACCTGTCTGTTCTGATAGCCTTTGGAAATCTGGGCCCAATTGCTGTGACCATCACTCATCACTGTGCCCCAGGACGGTTAAATGAACGCGTCGTTATCCACTGTATCCAAGTCTTAGCTGTTGTGACCGCTGTGTTTTTAGCCATTTTCTGGTCACACACTGTTACTGTGGCTGGACAAGAGCGGTCGCTACCATTTTTGCTCTTCACATTTGTATTATCTTTGGTTTGCTGTACCTCCAATGTCACCTTTCTGCCTTTCATGTTCAGATACCCCTCTCAGTACATCCGGACGTTTTTCATCGGACAGGGCTTAAGTGCCTTGTTCCCCTGTATTGTGGCTCTTGGACAAGGCGTGGGTAAACTGGAGTGTAAAACAGTGAATGGGACAGTGAAGCCAGAGTATTTAAAGGAGAATTTTCCTGCACAAAACTTCTTCTGGTTTTTGTTTGTTATGCTTTCTGTCTCGGCCTTGAGCTTCTTTGTCTTGACCCGAAGACAAACAATTCAACATCACTCCCCTCCAGAGTCGGACAGCACTGCAGTCAAGAATGGAGCCGAGAAAGACCCACTTCACAATGGGACGCCTGTGTCCGATCAACAGGTGCAGCTAGAGGAGCCCCGTCCAGCGCAGACATTTTGGACGCCACATAATATTTACCTACTGGCTCTACTTGCAATCTCGAATGCGCTCACAAATGGGGTTCTTCCATCGGTCCAGAGTTTCACCTGTTTGCCCTATGGAACCATGACCTTTCACCTTTCTGTCGTCCTTGGCAACCTAGCAAACCCCCTCGCCTGCTTCTTTGCCATGTTTTTTGTTATGAGGTAAGAATTAATATAGACAGGCTTTTCACAATATGAAACCATATGTTAATGCAAGTTCAATTAATCAGAAATGCTTTATTTACTAGTTCAAATTGCTTTGAAATCAACACATTAAGGAAATCGACCTACAATTTGACTTTCGCTCGCAGCAGATTTCCATTCAAGGCTGTAATAGGACAAATGATGTTAAAGTAAATCTGTGTCAGAATAAAGACCATGGTGTTTTTTCGATACAGATATTGCTTTTGCTGATGTTGCGATAATAATTTTGCGATATATTGTGCAGACGTAATATATAGACTTGAATAATTTTCATTGGTGACAATACAATACAGCAAGTAAACTGTCTTGTCCGGGTCCTCAGGTCATTCGGTGGTCTGGGCTGTCTGTCTGTGGCTGGAGGAGTATTTGCTGCATATCTCATGGCTTTAGCAGTACTCAGCCCCTGTCCCCCGCTCCTGGGAAACCCCACTGGTGTGGCACTGGTGGTGAGTTAAAATACAAATTTTCCAAACATATTTGTCTCCATATTTTACTCATTCAGTCGGCCAGATGTTACTGTTACTGTGTGTGAAAATGTGCTTATATTTTGTGTTTATTATGAATTATTAAACATTAGTTACTTGTGTTCACCATTCACATCTTTCTCCTCAATTCTGACGCATGCTAGATGTTCAGCAGCTTTGTCTCGAGCATCTGATCAGTAGATGTAGAACTGGTTAGTTAGTGTATACTCCAGTTGTCATGATAGTCTTAACATGCTTCAACCTTTCTTTACAAGGCTTGAATTCAGACTCAAAAAGATCCAAATAATAATCTCACCAGCTGGATCAAATGTAAACTCGAACTTTTAATATTATTTTGTTTACTTTTCACTGATTTGTGTCTCCATTTTAAGGTCCTGTCCTGGATTGTTTTCACTGGAGTCTTCTCGTACCTAAAGGTGGTCGTTGGGACTCTGCTGCACGAGGCTGGACACGCGGCTCTGTTATGGTGCGGTATCTCCATTCAGGCCGGCTCTTTGGTCGGGGCCCTAACCATGTTCCCACTGGTCAATGTTTATCACATGTTTTCCCGTGCCCAGGAGTGTGTGGACAACTGCAGCTAGCCTCAAAACATACAGAACACCATAACCACTCATTTAAGTGCTGACCTTTGTGTCCCATATACGGGGATTGCGGGCCTTGTGAAAATCAAACCATTTCTCTGATAATGGGAGCTTTGTGTGATGGAAGACTGGCCAACGTGAAGTGAAACTGTAAAACCACAAGTGCTTTGTTTCTGTTTGCAGCTGATGAGGCATTGTCTTAAGATCAGTCTGGTCATGTGAAAACTCAAGGATACAGTGACTCTATTATTGTCATGTTTACTGTTTGCATTCAGTTTGCATTTTTTATGATTACTTTCTACCTCTTTCCTTTAAATACTAAGCAAAACAACCATTTCCAATAATTTATATACTGTAGATTTTCTTTTTTTTGTGTGTCAAGAATTGAAACATTTTGGTGACATTCCCATAACTTGCATTGCCAACATAATTAAGTGAAACATCCTTAAGCCATCATCATTTGAAGGGAACCACAAGTGTATTTTGTTTTGAAGGATCATGATACAATGTAAGTTGATTAATTAGGTCAACACACTAAATTGTGCCTTTTCAGACCAGAATAGTAGCTTTAGGTTGTTGTTTGTCATTATGGGTCTGTGGTGTGAAAGAGGAATTCTTTGGTAATCTCAAAATGTTTAATATGATTTCAGTTCGCCGTCTGACGAAATCAGATGTGAACAGAAAGTGAGGGGCTTTAATTAAGTACCCTAGGCCTACAAATATATATTAAAAACAACAGAGCTGAGGTAACGTTACAATTCATAGCCTTTGTGGTTACTCAGACAGCGTTTTTGTGAGTTGGGAAAACTGTAGTCACTGCTTCTTCTTTTACTGACCTCTGGTAAACTTAACAAACAAATCGGTATTGTGACCCTCACACTGGAACAGCTTCCCCAGCTTCCTCTCTCCATATGGCGCCCCCTGGGGGAGAGAAGGAGCCCCACAGCCCAGCTCCAGAAAGAACAATTCTGGAAGATATTACCTAAAAAAATACATATTGACTGGGTTCTACATCATCTCTGATGAGTCATTCAATTCACATTTGTTGTTGGAACAGGCACAAAACAAGTTAATTACATTAAAACATAAGTAAAGTCCAAAATGTAATAAATGGTCAGTAGTATGCTAAATCTTACATATGATTGAGACATTTCCATAAAATACTTAAGTAAAAGTACAAGTATCACCAAAAATATATACTGTGACAATTTTGAGAGATTTTTAATATTTTAGGTATTGTCTATTTACTTCAAACCCAAATTCAAAGTAATTTATACTTCAAAACAATTTAAAATGTAGTGTAAAAGGTACAGATATTTGCTCCAAAATGTAGTTAAGTAAAAGTACTCCAAAATGCAGTTAAGTAAAAGTACTCCAACATGTAGTTAAGTAAAAGTACTCCAAAATGTAGTTAAGTAAAAGTACTTTGAATACTTGTATTGATTCACATAAGGGAATCAATACAAATCAAAGTGATCAAACACAAATAAATAAATGATTGTTAGTGGTAATAGGATTTACAGAGGAATGCAAAAACAATCATTAGATAACCAAAGAAACGTGTGCTTATGTAATTCCGAAGGTTATAAACCTCATATTCCCCACTGCTGTTATGATCCATTCCAGCAGAATTAACCATCTCGTCTGATTTCTTGAATGGGCCCAGTCTTTTAAAATCCCCTCAAAGGCAAATGAATAGAGGTGATGAGACTCCAAACACCGACATGTGACTTCCACGACCCCCCTGTCCCGTTAGAGGATGGTAGTTTATAAAAGACAATCATAAGCTAACTAACCAGACGCATGTCATGGTTGGCTACATGTTTTCTCACACCCACCCCCTTGAAGGAGGGATTAATCCTTGGCCACACACTTTATTTTTTAGCACAGGACTTTGGATTGAAAAACCTCCAATCTCTGCAGCGCCCAACATGTGAGTATTTGAGCACAGCTACACACCAAAAAGCCTTGAAGTTAGTTTTTAAATATATGCATTTTCAATATTCAATTTAACATCTCTTTAATGTAATATGACTTTAGCATTTATTTACACATTTTATACTTATATTTTATTATTATTATATTTTATTTTGTGAGTTCACTTGCATTCTTTTGTACTGAGCATTATATTTTGTACTAATGCCAAAGCTTTTTATTTCCACAAAGTGCAGTTGTGAGATGTTTCCTGGGTTTACATAAGACGTTCTTTAGCTGCAGGGGCTCATTGTTGATGTTTGAAACCACCTTTAACCTGAAAATCCTTTGGAAGAGAACTGCAAACAGGCGTAGATCAAATCTGCACAATGTATGGCACTTTAAACATCTGATGCATGTTTATCTTTGCGCATAGATTACATTTGGTGACAATAAACATTAACCCAAAAATCAAGACGCTGCAAAGACTACTGTCAGACAGCTTATTAATCATTGCTGTACCACTGAGACTAAATGGTGTGAATATTTGAAAGTCAGTAACCCACTATTAATCATCTAAATGATGTATTGTTTAGATTATGCCATTTACATGCAATTTATATTTCTGCTTTCATCATGCCAAACCTTCACACTGTAAAATTTAGTTAACCCAAGTAAATTTTGCTCTGTCTACTCTATAACTAACCATGGCTGCCCAATGCTCATAGTTGCTGGCATAAAGTGAATGGCTTGAGGATTTTTGCACAAACCAGGTCATGTGAGAAGGGACAACTGAGTCTGATTCTTATGTAGTCGACAGGCAGCCATCTTCTGCTTTTTACCTATATACTGTATAAATGAAACGTGTTATACTTTGCACTGACTGTACTATACTCTCTGTTTTCTAGTCCTTCATCATGTCCCTCCTCACTCACATGCTGGCCATCCTGTTTGGGATGGGCTCATGGGTGTCCATCAATGGTCTCTGGGTCGAACTGCCTCTGATCGTCCCGCAGATCCCTGAAGGCTGGTACCTCCCCTCCTACCTCTCTGTTCTCATTCAAATGGCAAATATTGGACCTCTCTTTGTTACTCTGATGCACCGCTTTCATCCTGGGAAACTCAATGAAACCGCTGTCATATACGCCATCATAGGCCTGGGCACTGTGGCTAGTTTCCTAATGGGATTTTTCTGGAAAGAGACTCTTGAGATGTTAGATTCCCATCGCAGTGTTGCTCTACTGGTGCTAACGTTCTTCTTGGCCACTGTTGACTGTACTTCGTCTGTCACTTTCCTACCCTTTATGATGCAATTGAAGCCAGAATATTTGACCACTTACTACATTGGGGAAGGTGTGAGCGGCCTGCTGCCTGCACTAGTGGCTCTAGTACAAGGCGTAGGCATGGTCCATTGTGTAAACAGAACCCAACTTTTGAATAACATCTCAGATGTATCTTCTTTTGATCTACAAGCTCAATATCAACCTGCCAACTTCTCTGTTGAGGTGTTTTTCTTCTTTCTAAGTGCAATGATGCTTGTATGTCTTGTTGCTTTCATTTTGCTAAACTACCATCCCAGTGTGGCCAGAGAGCAGCCCAATGGACGCTATACAAACGGAGTGAAAGCCAAATCTCAGAAGAATAGGAAGTGTTCCGAGAACAAGGTAATGAAAGAGAATAACAAAAGTCCCAAGAGGAGAAGCCGGTTTGGGACAGGGACCTATAGTTCACTAGAGGTGGTGTATATCTTTGTGATTCTGGCCTGGGTCAATGCTCTGACCAATGTAGTCCTACCATCAGTGCAGTCCTACTCCTGTATGCCTTATGGAAACCACGCCTACCACTTATCATCCACAATGGCCGCCGTGTCCAACCCTCTAGCCTGCTTCATTGCCATGTTCCTGCCAATAAGGTGAGTGCGCTGCATTGAGTGTATATGCATAGATAAGTCCAATATGAGTTATATCCTTCTATTTATGTAGATATGCATATATGATTTTTGTTAACAATATTATGTCCCTGTTGGGCTTCCATAGGTGGATTTATAGTATAGAAAGAAAGTTGTGATATTGCATTCTGCAATGTAACCACCAGGTGCTGCCAGTGAGCTATCTACACGATAGTTTAAACTGTACAGTTATACATAGCAGTCAGACCGACTGACCTAATTCACTCCAGTATCATATATGTTATGTTAGATTTTCACATGATTACACTAAAATGAATATATAATGGATTATATAATTGTTAATAAAAATATTTTGTTAAATGTTACAGATCACTGTTGGTGATGGGAGCCTTTACAGTCATTGGCAGTGGAATAGGAGCCTACATCATGTGGATGGCTGTCCTCAGCCCCTGTCCACTACTGGTCTATGAGACATGGGGATCAGTCACTATGGTGAGTATATTGAACCAAACTCATGATGTACAACATATGATCTTGGTATATCTTTTCAAACCTCCTCCTCCTCAGGTGCTGGCATGGGTCATTTTTGTGCTCACTCTATCCTACGTAAAGGTGATGGTGGGTGTAATCCTGCGTGATGAAGGCCACAGTGCCCTTGTGTGGTGTGGCGCAGTGGTGCAGTTAGGATCTTTGCTTGGAGCGGTCACAATGTTCCCTTTGGTCAGCATCTTCAGCTTCTTCTCATCAGGAGACCCTTGCAACACCAAGTGTCCCTGAACCAACATGTGACAAAGAATTTCAAGAATACTTTAAAACTGAAAGACCTCCAGCCAAGGGACAATTAAGGCCAGCAGAGTATTATCTATTCAACAGACAGCAGTGTGTGATGATCTTTTAGTAAGAGAAGCCTGCTTTGAAATCAAAAGCAGATGGATTTCCCAAAACTACAGTATGACTTGTTGGGACTCTTCCATTTGATGATGGAAACGGACCCAAATGACTCAAGCCCACTATATAATTCCATTTGCCTATATATAACAAATGTCTATGAAGTTATATATAGTGATATGAATACATTTACTTGTGCTCCTGTAGATTGCAAAGAAGCTCTAGGTTTAGAATCATATATATATATATACCAATAATAGCAATAGATTTTTAAGCCCCTTGGGTTGTGACTGTCAAATATACTAGATTTATTAGTACCCACACTGACAAACATATGCCCATGGATCGGGTACTTGATGATTGGCCAACAAAAAATGACTTAAAATAAAAATAATCTTATGCTTTTATTTCAGTAGTTCTCATATTATTAGTGTTAAAATCTATTCCAAAGAAACAATAAAAAGATAAATATTACAGTTGAAGTTTCTTAATTACAGTCATGAAATCCAGAATATTTGCCTAAAGGAGAACAATGCAACTTTGTTTTTTCTGTAGAGTAACTTCGAACCCTCTAAGTTAGTTCAGTTATTTATTCAATCATAATCTCTTTCACCATTACATTTGAATAAACACACCACACAATACATGTTTAAAGTTGAGGTACCACATGGCAAACAGGGCAAAGAGATAGAAGTGATTATTAGTGTTTTCGGTGCATGTTCTACAGCTGAGATAACGGGTGCACGAGACTGGCCAAAGACAGAAAAAATATACAGACTGGGATCGTACTGGGATGTACTTCTGCAGGACCAAAACCAGATCACTGTGGAGTGTGGTTTGTAGGGATAGATGCAACATTGTCTTCTTCCATGTTGGTGTTTACAACTGGAAAAAAAGATTGCGATGAAGCTGGACTACCTGGAAAGAACCCGCAGTGACACGGGGAGGACAGGCAAACTCAGAAAGTTTGCATTCAGCCAGCCCAAGGATCAAACCAACAACCTCCTTGCAAGTATGGAAGAATGTGGACTAACTTACATCAACTTATAGTGCTTTAAACGTAATGGTTAAAGACCTCAAGGTTCAGTATAAACAATCTATAATTTATAATATTTTACAAATATGTTTCACCCAAAAAAACTAAAATATATCAAATACTATTGGCAGTCAATTTGTTATCTATATTTTAACTTATTAGAGGCACTTTTATATATATATATAGTTATAGTTGTGAGGAGCGTCCAGCTGCAGATTGATTGAAAACTGACAAACAACTAAAGACACTTAATTTTCATAAAAGTTTGTGGGCTGTGGACAGAGCGTCTACACTAGAGAGTCTACACTGGCCTCATTTTCATAAACCATGTTTGTTTATGTTTGTTTGTTTATTCTGACACACATTAAAAAGTATTTAAGAAGTAAACACGTTATTTATAAACGTTTCTATTGCCATCTGGTGCAGGTGTATTGCCAACCTCAAGAGGGCAGTGTGAACCAACATATGCAGGTTGTAGTCCATGGGTTAATATGTGACAGAGGATTGAAGTTTGAGTGTCAAATAAATAAATGCTTAAATCAATAATAGTTTGTTTTTAGCTGTCACTGTGTTTAATACGGATGTTGAAAAAAGAGAACCTTTTAACCTTTTAAGATCCGTTTTGCACCTAATGGGCCTCAAATCAATTTGTGTTAAAAAGTAATTAGAGGGAGAGTCCAGCAGAGTGGAGACTATAGTCCTGTTTGAGAGAAAAACTGCTAATGTTGAAAACTAGTATCATTTATTTATACTAAAGTATATTTCAAATTTTTTTAACACACTCATCACAAGACAAGAACCAGATGAAAATGTGTAAAAATGAGAGTAAAACTAACTAAATGAAAAACATCAAATCAAAATTGTATTCACGTTCTAATTGACTGTTAATCTCATTTTTGTCTATGCTTAACACTATGGATGATGAAGACTGAAGAAACAAGGCAATACTGACAGTTTAGTGTGTGACGGTAATGAACAGTAATCCATCAGTAATCAGTAATAGTTCAGCAACAAGCTAAGCACATGGGTTTTTATTAGATATTATCAAACTGTTTTTAAAGTCTTATATATTCCTCATTCTCTGTAGTCTAAAATAACACACAATGACACGTCATACAAGAGATGATGCTTATTTATTAACAAATACACAACATGAGGACAAAGCAGTCAAATAAGTAACAGAGTAACAGAGTTGTGCAGTAAACATATGGCTTTTCCGATGGATTAAGACTTAAATACATAAAGAAAATGGGAATAAAATCACCACATT
Organism: Philypnodon macrostomus; assembly: GCA_036025475.1. NCBI lineage: Eukaryota > Metazoa > Chordata > Actinopteri > Gobiiformes > Eleotridae > Philypnodon > Philypnodon macrostomus. The sequence continues at coordinate 14,256 of JAVQKC010014598.1, forward strand.
AGTAAAAAACTGCAGTGTGGGGGTATAACCACTGAAGAGGCATAAGATTAACATGATTAAACAAAGCTCATGCTGAGAATAAATACAAAAAAATATAAAATGGTATATAATTGTATAGCTGTTGGCTTTTCTTTGGGCGACTCTGTGCAGTTTACATTCGCTGAGACCAATGCTCATGTTGCATAGCTTTAGCATCCAGGCCATTGTCAAACTTCAAGGAAACTGAGATGATTTACTGCTCATAAAAGTATTTTATGAAAAACAAATGAAGCCCCAAAAAACCCTAATGCTAAGCTACTTTTAAATGTTTAAAAAATATATATATATATGTAACTGTAACCATGTTTGATAAAAATGTAAGTGCTTTGGTTGTTCTTATGAAGACTATACAGTGCAAATGTGGGGTAGCGACGTAATGTTTATGTGTGACAAGACATATTTTTTGGATTACCATCTAGATCCAGGATTTTTACAGTATCTCTATTCACTGAAATAAGCCAATTTAGCTTTACCTGGTTAAGTTCAACAAACCAGTGAATTTCAGTTTTCTTGTTTTAGTTAAAGGCACTAGTTAAACAGTCTCTGTGTAAAAAGCCAGATATGCAGAACTGAAGCACTGCGGTTACATTATATACATATAGATAAGTCATAGGCACTGGATCATATACAAACTCATAATAAAGAAGACACATGGGGAATGCTTGGTCGTGGTCTAAAAAGCTTCACTATGGTGCTTACTACTACTTTTATAATCAGTCTTTTGTGAAGGCATTCAATAAAAAACAAGGCACTCGTTCGTTGGACCCTGGTCGACTGTTCTGTTCCTCAAAGTCCAGTTGTTTGCAGCATGCTATTGTTCGAGCATCAAGGGTAGAGTGTAGTGTCTTTGCTGTGGCGTTTCCCCTGACCTCTCCGACAGGAAGCTACGCGTGGCTGTGGACGGTGATGCTCGACAAGTCGTTCCTGATGATCTCGTTGACTGTAACACAGAAGACATAAAAAGACATTGTCACCGACTTTTTGAAGTTACAAGTAGAGTGGTAATTGTTACTGGTCACACAAGGACTGTGTGAATTTTTAATGGACACTTATAGACGTTCTTAGGGTTATTTATTTATCTACCACTTATTTTGTTTAGCAGACGTAGGCAATAGACAACCATTTACCATTCACTCATTATGGGCTGTTTAGAGTTAGAAATTCTTCTAACAATCAAAATGTCTTTGGACAGAGGGAGAAAGTCAGAGTACATGGAGAAAACCCACAATAACACAATGAGGATATGTAGACTCACAACCTCAAAGAGCCACTGTGCACCCAATTGGCAAAACTGCTGCCTCGACACAACAAAATAGGTATGGACAATGTGAGGAATTGCTATCAAAGTTTATTGTGGTAGTATATCATGTTTATGTTCATGTAAATCAATTCTGACTTTTCCTGCTTAGGCACAAGGCAAGTAATAATGTCAGAAAAAAAGAAACCATATTACGTTTTATGTAAACCCAGAATATACAATAGGATATTTTGTTTCCTGCTATCCTCCTTCATGTCCCCAGGCTGTCTGTGCGTCAGGAGAGATGATGCAAGCCTGTGGGTCCAGGTGCACTTGTTTATGTTTTGTTATCTGTGAAAGAAGCAGCTGATCCTACTACAGCCACTGATGGGAGCTGGGCTGGAAAAATATAGACATGAACCATCTCACGGGACGCACTAATCATTTTGTGCCTCATTTAAGCGCTTTGAGACGCCTGGTTTCTCAGGAGCTTTGTCCGCTCATATCTAATTCATTACTTAGCAGACATCTCCTCAGTTCATTTCAGGACCCATGTTTAATAATGAGGGTCTATGCAGCTGTGAGGTTGAGAAATGTGAGAGGGAACACCCCAGCGGCCATCCCGGGACAGAAGGCCGGGGGCAGAGCAGGAATTCCCTCTGTCAGATTTGGAAGAGCTGCCTGGAAACCCGAGAATCGCCTCCACACAATGCAATTACTTTTGTTTCAAGGTTTATTTTCATCCCATGAGCGGGGCAGCCCTTCCCAGCGAGGCTTCTTGACAAAAATATAACTCACTTCCAGCAAAAGGGAAGGTCAGGGAGCGGGCGGGACTCACAGGGTTACTGTACATTTTTATGTTAAAATATTTAGATTTACAAGATACCAGGACATCTACACAACACAGTCATTTAAAACCTATTGCAAATGAGAATATATGAACTGTGTGAACTTGGTCTTAATTTGAACAGAATCCATAACTTGTACAGTTTGGATGCAAACATATCATAATCATATTGCTGCCAATGGCATATTACTATTGGGCGGCAGTGTTGCAGTGGGTAGGCGCTCACCCTTCAACCTGAGGGTTGGTGGTTCGAGTCCCTATCCAAGCACGCGCTGTCGTTGTGACCCTGGGCAAGACACTTAACCCACATTGCCTAGGAATGAATGAATGTGGGTAAATAAAAAATAACAAATTACATAACTTGTCAAAATAGTCTAATAGGCCAATTACAAACTCTGCAAATGGATAGTAAAGGCATTCAAGTTGAAATGCTCAAACGTACACTGTATTTCAATACAGAAAATTTATTTGAGAGCTATGTAAAAGACCATTATATGAAAATGTATTCAAATATTCAGTGCATCAATGGTTCCATGCTGTCTCCCATTGAAGCCCATAGAGTCCCTGTTTGAGTGGTCTAGACCAGTGATTCTCAAACACTGGGTTGGGACCCAAAAGTGGGTTGCTAGAGATTTCTGTTGGGTCACCAAAAGATTTTCAGTTCAAGAATGTTTTTTGGTATATCCATAAGGATCATGAAAAAGCCAATAAAAGAAAAAAAATGTATAATAAGAAAACCTACTTCTTACAAGTAAAATGACCTAATCGTGCTAAACCAAACGAATGGGGTCGCGATTATAATGACAAATGAAAATATGGATCCCCTGAAAAGAACCACTGGTCTAGACACATGTAGTCACAGATTATTTTTGATGATGGACAGATCACAATAAAGCAGAGGAAGATCCCTGAGAGGCAATAACACAAGGCTCACACTGAAGTCATTATAAAAGTGAAGAAATAAAGACAAGCCACGATTCTCAGCAGCACGTCTCACTGAGAAGACTTGGCAGCCCTCGTGTGACGCTGGTTCAAAAATGTGTTTTTAACAGATCCAGATTTTCTACTCCTTTTTATGTTTTAATACTTTTATAACAGTAGTAAGTCTGAGCAAAGCTGTGGCTGCTTAGATAACTTCAATATTAAAATAATATTAAAAAACACAGAAAGTTCAAGGGACTCTTTGATATTTTTTACAGTGCTTTCTACTTGGATCTCAAAGCACTCTACATCAAGCAAATGCATTTTTGCCCTATTATGGGACACACAACTGTATAAATGCAGAAGTAATCACCAAGTGTAAGCTGATGACCTGATGTCAAACAACTCTGGAATTTCCTTTGACACAGCATTAAAGAATAGACAGTATATTCTGTTATAATCCAATCAAATCTACTTTATTTATAGCACATTTTACAACAAGCGCAGCACAGAATAAAATAATAATAAAATAATATAAAACAGTAACTCTAAATAAGACTCCAGAACAAACTAGTGATTAATCTTCCCTAGCTTTTGATACTGGTAGAGTTTCACAATTTTAAAGATGAACATTAGCCTGGTAGTCGGCAGTAAAAAATAAACAGTAACATTAGCATTTGTTTGAACTGCACTGGTCGGCTTTTTCTCTTGTATTTGATCTGGCTTTGACCTTGCGCACATCTGGATTCAAAAAGAGGAGTTAAAAACCTCTGGAGGGCACTATCCCATCTATGTGTCAATATTCTCATGAAGCAAAGTGACGGCTGTAAATTCAGACTTTGTTCGCCTCTACATCACTTTGTCCCATAACGATCAAGACCAAAGATGAAATACAGCACACAGATAGTCCCCTCATGTCCCATTGTGAAATATATGTGACGGAAATACATTCACATAATAATAAATGCTTCAAAGAGACTTGATTTAGCCTGACATGAAGCTGGATTATCAAGGCCACCACTTCCTTTGTTGATGTGAACGTTGCCATGGCCCAGTTTTTGTGGTGATGGCACATTTGAAGTGGAGCGTCTAATTGAAACTAAAGTCAATGTATTGATCTCTAAGTGTGTTGACAGCAGTGACCTAAAATAGAGCCTGCTCCACAGAGGCATGTGACAGGATTTAGTCTCAATGTTGGGCAGCAATATGGCCTAGAATACAGTCAAATAAAACATGACATTGCCCATGAGACATTAGCATAATATTGCAATTGAGCAACAGCAGTTCAATATGATATGCTTCTAATACTGGCCATACAATGCAACATACTATTCTTTATAATGGTATTTTCTATGTATGAATAACAAATGCAGCGAATTAAAATTGACCATAAATTAATGTTTAAAGGAACATATGCAACTTTTCACTGTTTAGGTCACCTTTCTCCTTTACAGAGAATACAGTTTCAGAGAATAGCACTGTCCACAGAACAAACACAAAGAATATAGACTTTATATATAGACTATAGACTATCATAAAGCTACTGTTCAACACAAAAACACTCTCTTTAAAAGCAATTTGGCGAGACCTGTGACTTGACCCGAGACTTCCAGGGACATTCATCCGCGCAAGGAAGCTTCACTCACTCCACAACAACTCATTGAGGATCACACTGACTCTGAAGTTTTGTTAAAATAAAAAAGTTGCATAGTACACCTTTTAACACAGTCCTATCCGAGCCACTGCTTGTGTACTATTATTGAAGTATGCTGTATGTTTAAAGTGCCTCTTATTCTTCAACTTGATTAACTTGTGACACATTTTCTCCAGCTTTGGTTGCTTTTTTTGCCTTAAACACAGCTTGAAAACTCATTGCCAACAGCTCAAATGTTTTAGCAAGACTGTAAAGGGTTGTTTTTTAAGTTTTACTGGTCACTTGGTGCTTTAGACAACATTTCTTTGTGTTGATTTGTGCCAAAAGCCTCTCTGTTGGCTGTATTTATTTTCCAAAGGGTGGTCAGACATTAGCATTTAAACATTACCTGCTTGTAGAAATAATGCAGTGGCTCTTTGGGGCAGTAACCCAGTAGGGGCATTGTAACGTCAGCCAAGAACATCGTGTGGCTTGTGGCCTGGACTCCACATAACCGTAAACCACCCCCAGCTTGATTTATTCACATACATGCACCTATTTAAGGACTTCTGTGCTCACATGACAGACTAGCTTGTGTTGAAGCAATGAGGCAAAAATCTGCTAATTGTTCACTAATAATATACAAGCATGTTTGGTTTAGTCTAATATTGAATTCCTACAAAACCTGAATGAACAGCAGGACAAATACTGCACTGTCCCGATTGCATTGTCTTGAATGATTGTTTGGCTGAAAATGTACACAATATGTGTAACTATGGGGTACTCATAGGGACCAGCCACTTATTTGGTGACTTCAAACATGGCCTAATCCTATAAATACAACCACTCCAACTCTTAAAAGACATAAAACTGCAGTTCACACAATGGCCATCAGGGCCATCAATACCAAAGGTTTATATTGAAGCCTCTAATATATTCAGACCACACACTGCAGCTGGCAACAATCCTATTCATTTGATAAAATAATCCAAGCTGTAAATGTCACTACCAATTACAACCCAGCCCTATACATTTTGCATAAAGATCAACGTAATACATAAACACTGCTTCCTTTAAACTGTGGCTGCCCTTTGAATTTTGACGTTTATTGAATCAAACGAGAAGCGCTCCCCATTGTTTGACTCATACATACTTTTCCGATTATTGTCCGACCGATCAATTGTGGTGCTCTGACACAAGGCCTCCACACATCATAAAGAGGATGCTGTAATGGAGTTTGGCTCGGAGGGGACTGGGATGCACATTTCGCTCATGTGACCTCACTGCTGCAGCTTCACTACTGTAGAGTTTAACATAAGGCTATAGACACTTTCGCCAGATGTGATTATTTTTTTCTAAGAGAAATACACAAAACTCTCTGGAGTCAGCGTGTTTTATGGCACTGTGGCTATACTCCCTCTCAGTAAGATTTAGCATTAGCTTCAGCAGCAAGGACCACTGTTGATGTTTGTATCCTCGTAGGAGATACAACATGTTAGCAAAGAAATGAGAGTTTATTTGAGCTAGGGTTTTGCACCAATCATGGGTCTTAGGCGGTGTACTTTCTGGACATGGTCAAATGACAGTGGTAGATTATTCACTGACCTCTTCTGATGTATGCATTTCTTTGGTCTGTGGGAAAAAGCCAGAGTATCCAAAGAGAACAGGGAGAACATGCAGACTTAAAAGAACAGCACTAACCTCTCAACCACAAACTTTGACAATGGCAATTAACTGACTCTTTTTACCATTTATTTGGATGAAATGAACATCAGAAACCCATCTTTTGCAGAAGTTAGCTGTAGAATTCAAGTATGAGACATTCAATTTAGTCCAGTTCCAGTTAGACTATTGCATTTCCATGTGTTATAATTGGACCCAATCTTTCCACACTGTATACCATAATGTGTGAGAAAAGGTCATTTAAGGATTATTTGTAAAATGAAACATGGCTGCATTACATAAGACAAAATGATTTTACAGATGTTTAATGTGAAATTACAGTGCAGAGGGCAGCCATATTTTCATAATTGTGTCTCATTTCAGTGACAATTTAAAAGTCTTAGGTATCCCTAACCAGCCTCAATAGCACAATGTTACTGTAACGCCGCACCTGAGTCATGGCCATAAAGGAAATAACTTCAGCAAACTCAAGCCAGAGGTTTTAATGAAGTGAGAAGCCACATTACGTTTGCTACGCTCGCTAAAGTTTCCTCCAAGTCTCCAACGTAAACATAAATGAGGTCCAAGATCGTTCGAAATATCCGTCAGGACTGTTCATTGCTTAAATACTTTGATTTGTTTTTAACTACACCTGGTTTGAACCGACAGCAGTGGCACCAATGAGAACATAATGACAACTGTGCATTAAGGCTGCTCTATTGCAGGGGAATATTCCCACAGACAGACGACCTAATGGTGCTAATGTTTTTATATCCAGACGACTGAGTGGAAGTGGCATGGGAACAGGCCATGCTCAGGAAGCCCAGCCAGACGATACAAGAGGCTTTGGTGACAGATCAAAGCTCCACTGATAGCTGCTGCTGGTCTGGGTTTCTCCAAGTTTTACTAACTTCTGGGCCGAACAGTGCTGTATAGTCTCCATTTATCCAATTTATTTTTGAAAAACACAGATCATAATGTCTCTGGCCGCTCAAAGACTATGGAGTCAATAATAGGGGTCACCAAAATTACATGTATGAATGGGCAGCTTCTTCAAGAATTTAAATCCCAGAGAAACAACACAAGGCTGAGTTACGTTTATGAAATAACCACAGACAAGAGAAAACACAAAAGTGACAGAAGCAAAAAAAATAAAAAAAATAATCAAAATTAACCCTCCGTGACCTTGTGTGTCGCTATAGGCAAATCTGTTTGTAATAACAAAAATCAGTATCTGGCTTCTTCAAGAATGTAACTGAACTTTTTCTGATACAGTCACGCTAAATCAACAAATAAATGTAAGGAGAACTGTGACCTAATTGGTAAACGTTTAAAAAGTGAAAATAGTGTTGACTATTAAGGCAAAAGTGAAAATTGTATCTTTGAATGATGAAGAAGGCCAATGTTCAAAATCTATTTAACTGATCACTCTTTGCTTCCTAAGCCTGCAAAGTATCTCCTCAAAGCCAAACGCTTCAATACCTGGAGTGTTGTGAGTCATACGACACCTATTAAAAAACCCAATCCGCACCTGCAGACACTACTTTATAGGACGTCCATTTTGTCCTGGAGCTCCATAAAAACCCTCATTGTCTTTTCATTTGAAACCTGTTGGCGCAATATTTTCCACATTTTGGTCATGTTTAGTTTTTGACTACTCACCGTCGTCGAGGTACATCTGGTCCAGCTCTTGTGGTTCTTGTTTGATGCTGACAACGATGGACTGTGTGGGGCTCCTGGCTTCATCCTGGGACCTTTCAGTTGGTTTAACAGCCAGTGGGCTATTGCTTGGGACGGGCTGAATAGGAGAAGTAGTGGTCATGCAGTGGGTTGGGGAGAATGGCACTTCGTTGGTTGGACCACTGCTGGGGGTGGACGGTTGTGTTGATAAGGAATTTGTAGGAAGACGTCCTGGTGTCTCTTGGATTATAGACACATGCGGGACAGTTGGCTGCTGAGATACAGGGAGGCACTTGGGAAAAGCCGGGGGAGAAAGATCGTGGAGCTTGGGGCTTGGTGATGGTGGGATAGGCGTAGGTTTGGTGGTGAGACGCTGAGGTGAAGGGGCAGAGAAACCAACACCAGTGCTGCCCAGGACACAAGGTCGGAGGTCTGAAGTCATCATTGGGGTGAGGGCTTGTTGAGGGAAGAAGGGTTTTGGATGAAGAGGCAGAGAAGTGCAGACCAGAGGGCCGTCGTAGTCATCATGGGGCTCTGTCTTTATGGTGGGCACTATAGACAAGAATGGGACAATTGGTAAAGTCCAGAAAGACATTGTACCAAAAAGACTTCAAGACCTTAAACAAAATAGCGCTCGATGTTTCTTTTTGTCTACGTACAACTCTATACATATATACTTCTTAGAGCGAGCCATACATGTTCACAAGTTATTTATCATTGTATGTTTACCCAATTGCATCTAGAGGCAGTTTATTATTTGTGCATTGGTATTGCTCACTAGAAATAGACTATAGTAATTCGTTGTAGAACCAGCAGTTATTTTCATATAATAGTTTATAGACAACAATGCACAAAAAAACTGCAGAATAGATTCAATACTTGATTTTTGCCTCTGAATGCACCTGGATAACAGCGATGAATTATTACATCTACTATTTTTGAGTGTTTCTATCAAGTGGTCATTACATTGAAAAGGTCACCAACATGAGAAACATCCAACTGCTGCTCTAGAAGAAAAGGCCTGTTTGACTTGGATTTGTGTGACTTCTTAATCTAAATGTGTAATATGAAATATGTCACAGCTGCAGTGCAGTGGGGATTGGTGATTTTAAATAAACTATGACTTACTATATGGGACACACCGGGCCTTTTATATGAGTAAAAGTGAACAAAAAACGCTAGTGTCAAAGCAAACCTGAGGCTGTTGTTTATTTGGACATTGGTTTGGTGCAGCTTATTCAGTAAAGTCAATCTTATATAACAAGAGTTTGTGTCCCGCTACCAGAAAATGACAGCTTTGAGCCTGACATTCATCACCACATTACAGTTTCTCGGCTGCAGTGAAGCTGTTTCAAATCATCTTTGAAAACAAGTGGTTGAAAGGAAACCAAAGACTTATATAGCTTTAGTTGTTTTGCTGTACGTTTCACATACATGTAGAACTGACATTCTGATTTTTTTCATGGTCAGTGCATTTTAACAGGGAAAAACACGTTTAATTAGTAAATAACATAGAAAGTTCAAGTTCAACTTTGGGCTAAGTACAAATTTGCCATTGCTTGCCAACATTGTGGCGACTGAAGCAGTCAATAAAACAATAGGCCTACAGTATGATATGTGTTAGCTCAGAAAAGGTAAGCAATTTGCTCTAAACTATGACTTCAACATGAATTCAATACACCCAGAACAAACTCAATGCTAACCACTAGCGCCACGAAAAACAAGACTATTTAACGTTCTGCCAAACCACTAAATTTTTCCTTTAAACACAGCTCCTAGACATTGACATGGAGGAGACACTGTCCACAGATGAGCCGGGCCTTACTGTCTCACCTCCCATCCATCTGTGGGACAATGCTCCATATTCACGGCGGGACAATCTATTCGCCCACGTCCAGTTGGGAGAGGTTTGGCTGAGTCACGGCTTTGAACCACCCACTGGATACTGGCTCCAAGGCTGAACAGCCAAATTAAACCAAGCTTTTTACATTGAACTTGTGTTCAGTGTTTATATTTAGCTTGGCAATAGCTGCTCTATTCAAATAACATGCCTTTCCCATGTCCCCCTTCTCCGCCCTTCTGTGTCCAGTTACAGCAGCGACAGGTATGGAAAACGTTTTATAGAGGGTTCCCCAAAGTGCAGAAATAACACTGTAGCTTTGTTCCTCCCACTCAAACCACCAGACAATAGGCAAAACACAGTCTGTTTGTCCTCTTTGGCTGCATATAAAATACAGTATAAAATGTTTTAATAAGGAGGAACTAACCAACTGCTTAATCACATAACAGCATGATGTAATAGGAATGTAAAAAATAAGTGTGTAAAAAAACCCTTACAAAAAAGTCCTAAAAGCAACCTTAGAATCAATCAAATTTTATTTGTATAGCGCTTTACAACATCTTAGCAATGATCAAAGTGCTTTACAGGTGTACACAAACACTCAGTAAACCCATAAATAAAGCATTAAAAAAAGCAAATTCAGATAAAACATAAATAAATATATAAATACAATTCTTTCAACATCAGGTGTTAAAAGCCAAGCGAAATAAAATGGTCTTAAGATTAGACTTAAAAAGGGCAAAATCATTGAGGGTGTGTAATTCAGGAGGTAGTTCCACATTCTGGGACCAGCCACAGCAAAAACACAATCACCCCAGTGTTTGTATGTGGTTAAAGGAACCTCTAAAAGCTGTTGTGCAGATGATCTCAGAGAGAGAGCAGAGGTGAACATTCTCACACAAATACTCAAAATTACATAAAAAATATAAAATATAGAAAATACTGAAACAAAAATGAAAGGTTTGGAGGCGGGATACTAAAGTTTGAATGATGCTAAGGTATAGTGTGTTACAGTATTCAAGTCTGGAGCTGATAAAAGCGTGGATTGCCTGTTCCAGATCCTTCTGTGAAAGAAAAGGCTTAATTTTAGCTAAGAGTCGTAGCTGGAAGAAGCTGGCTTTGAATACAGAGTCAAACTGTCTTTTGAAATTTAAGCGTTCATCAAAAATAACACCCATATTTGTGACTGCAGGTTTGAAACAATGAATGAAGGGACCAGAGTTTAACATTGAAATGCTTGAGAAACCAGTGTTGCTGAAGATAATGCTCTCAGTTTTCGAATCTAGAAAGTTCTGGGACTGAGCTTGTGTATAGCAATAATAGAATAGAAGTGGGAGTAGATACAGTGAAAAAAGGGTTGGACCGAGAATAGAGCTCTGTGGCACTCCACAAGAGAGAGAGGGGCTTGAGAAAAGGAGAAATCGCCGACCATTACAGAAAAAATTGTTAGCAAAGGCAAAAGCAAATTCCTGGGCTGGGGGGGGGGTTCAGGTGGCGTAGACAACGGTGAAGGCACTGTTCACTGTAAAATGATTGTGAAATGATCTGAGATGGGAGCGGAGATCACAGGAAGCCATGAGTAAAAACACGGTCCAAAGTGTGGCCGACCTGATGTGTTGGACCACTGACTAGCTGTATAAAATCAAACGAATATAAAAGGCTTATCAAATCATTACCAAGCTGATTATTCGGACAACAAACATGATATATTCACCACATAATGATGATCAACACCGTACAAGCGAATGGAACGTTGCTAAAAGTTGTGTACTAACAGCCGTGCTAAAGTTTGCCCAGCACAGACTTGTGTTGACCAAAAACTGCTAATGTAATTTAGTTGTTTTAAATCCACAGACTTACTGCTTGCAGGGACGTAGGTGAAGCGTTGGTACTGGCTGCGTTTCCGTTTGCCGTTGCAGACGTAAAAGTTGACGTGAACCGGAGTGGAGAGTCTTTGGTTTCGATATGGAGGGACTTCAACCACAAGAGTGTTCTGTAAAGTGAAGGATAAAGAAGTTGATCAGATGAGAGCAGGTGATAATCCACAATTTATTTTATTGACACAAAGTGGAGCAACAATGTTTTAAACACACTCCACGTAACTTTTGTCTTCTAGATGACTATTGACTATTGTAGAGAATCCAACATGGCTGTCACATTGCAAATTGAAACTGAAAACAAATGTTGTGTGATTGTTCTGCTACAAATTGATCTTGTATAGTGTATGTGTGTAATATGTTTCAAAATATTTTTTTTTCCAATATGTAAGATAATTTATTACTAGGCTATTATCAGTTGATATAGGGACAAAATGCTTAGCTATTTATGTAAAAAGTTAGGTATAATGGTACAATTGGTATTTTTATACGTGGGTACAGATCACTGAAAAATATATAATTGAATTTGTGTATTTCAAAAACTCCAAATGGTGGTGAAGTCAGGTTCCAGTGGTTAATAGCTAAACATGCTTATGTATCTAGGAGTGTTTCCATGATTTGAGTGTAAATCTAGGATCATGGTACATTCATGTGGACCCTTAAGAGAAGGTCATCTGTCTATAGAAATGATCTTTGGGGAAGACTGTGACATTCCCAGGAGAGGACCAGTTGAAGTTCACAGCATCCCTAAATGCAGTTAAAGCCAGCTACTTTTCTTTTTAGGTTTTGAGCAGCTGTGTTTAATGCTGCTCTAAAGATGAAACGCGTCTAGAGAAATATTGCACCCATGTAAAAAACTACAGGTTGTAAAGCCTAAATCTCCAAAGTCAGTTTGGAGATTAAAAACTCAAAAATCTCCGAAACTGCCTTGGAGAAATGGGGAAAAATAATAGTTCACTTGGACAGAGGGGGGCTGTGGTGATAAATTGACCATAAACTAAATCACACAGCTGTTGTATGGCTTGGCGTCACCACTTTGAGTTTGTGCAGGTGACGGAGCGTGTGAGGCGCTCCCCAGTCTGAGGTAAAACACGGTTGTTTAAAACTGAAGTGCTTTAGACATTAGCACCTGAACAAACTGAAATCTTTGTATTTGGGAATGCCTTCTAGAAATGCCTTCATGGACTACTGCCTACAAAAAGAGCTTTCTCATACATACTTGTTCACGTCCTTACCACAAATATTGTCCCCTTAAGTGTTCCCTCTTCAGAACATCTAACAAGAACATCCCTTTCTTCAAACTGTGCCCTAACCAGGTTCTGCTACTAGACAAAAATTTGGCGGCAAATATAATATAAAGCAAAACTTGAACAGCAGAACACCATTGGTACCATTGCATAGTGTGAGAAATTCTTAAAGATTATACCCAACAAAATAGCATAGATCCACCTCTCGTCCCTCAGCTGGTTAAACCCAGAGGTCCATTATTTTTTTCTAGTGTTGGACTCTGAGCAGTGATATCTCTATCTCACAGGAAAAAGACCAGACGCACAGCCAAGCGTCAACTCCCACAGATCAGAGACTGAACTCCCCAAAACCTTTTCGACACGTTCTAAACACAACATTTCTCTGTCCCGCGGCGGGATACTGGCCCCGGTTGAGAAAATCTACAGTGTGTCCCATTTACGGGCTAAGATCGAGACCACCGTGTATTCACTGTAATAGGGTCCATACTGTATTCAGACTTTAGTGTAAATTAATACGGCTCATACTGTGGGTTATGGACCATTTATTTGGCTAAACTTCGGTGTGACCCAGGTACAGCTCTCGGGTTAGGAAAGGTGAACTAGTTTTTCACTGATAAAATAAAATAGGATTAGGAGCTGAGATTCATGAGGTATCCACTTAAAGGTTGGAATTTTCTTTTATGACTACACCAATATTGAACTGGGTCAGGCGAAAACCATATGTGTCCATGTCTGTATCTATGGCTAGAACCCTTCCTATTAAATATGCTGTGTCATATTGAATCTGCCTATTATTGAGTCACTCTGAGAACAGCATAGGCCAATGGTTCTCAGACTGTGGCACAAGTACAAGTGATGGAACGTGAGCTCATTCTTTTTAGTTATTTAGTTTAGTTTTGCAAAGAAATCTTGAATTTGATGTGTGTATCGCTGCTTTGTTGAGGTTCAAGCATAACATAGGCACAACTGAGACCTGCTTAAGACCTGATTTAATCTTGGTTTAGATTTGGTTTTCTTCCTAGAGACCTGGGTTAAAATTATTTAGGCTCATCATTGAAATGGTTGTAGATACAGTGAAAAAAGGGTTGGACCGAGAATAGAGCTCTGTGGGACTCCACAAGAGAGAGGGGCTTAAGAGAGATTGAAATGTGGTAGAATTGTTTTTTTTTTATCTCTATATGATTTTTAAATATTATATAAAAATCAACCCCATCTAACCCTGTGAAGATAAAAATCCCATCAAAGAATAGACGAAAGAAGGCAATAGTCCGATGAATGGCATTATCCATGTGAACCGGGAAACCCTTAAAATAAAATCTACTGCCTCCGACAATAGCTTACCATGCTTTCTAATTGCTCCATTAAGATGAACCCAAACACAGTGGGATAAACTATGGACTTAATTCAAAGCTAATTAGGTCAATGGCACTCGAAAGCACTCCTTTGTGATCTATTCAATAAACAAATGTCAGTGTGAGTTTCACATCACAATGCACTGTTGTAATGAATCTTGTAATGATAGTTAGCCTAAAGTGATTGGGACCAGCTGCTAAATGTCTTCAATATGAAAATCTATCCTTGTGGTCATCGTGGTGATAATAGATGAATCACTTACATGCTTTGAGGAGTCCCGCTTGACCTTGGCCTCCATCTCCCAAAGGTGGTGTCCATCTGAGAACAAACAGAGCCAGGAAGAGACAACGAGTTAGGAAATACTCCACCCACTCTGCAATGAATCAGGATTTTTACAGCAACATAAAGACGATATCAAGTCAGACTTGATAATTATGGAGCCTTACCATTGATAAAGAACAGGGTTTGGGTTTAAAGTAGCTGTTGCTAACATTAGGGCATATTGTCTCATACCCCTAACGTTATACATGGAAGTGTAATGCAGAGGTATGGACTCTTTTCCTGCAATTTCACTTCATGTATGAATGTCTGACTATGTTGGTGGTGGTCAGAGAGGCTGCTGATGCGGTATTTCTACCAGGACTTTGTCAATCTGCTCCAAGGCAGCTGTGGCTACAGAGGCAGCTTACCATCCCCCGTGTGTGATCAATCCAATCCCTTATAACTATATATTAGAGCAATTTAATCTATTATTTACTTCCAAATCTGAAGTAATGACCTACAAACATAACTTGTCTATTAGTTTAATTAACACATATTTTTATTTCTGAATCAGTGGGAACCAAGCTTCATTCCCCAATTTCCACATCAGACTCTATCCACTATAACCCAGTCCTATTAACTGTCACTGCCCCAAATGCAGGAAAGCGAGTTGCTATAATCATCTGTTACGTCAGTGATATATAAAACAGAAAGCAATGGTCGTCCTGTCTGCTCGGCGGCCATGACCTCACATCCTCGGTCCCACTAACCTGAGCCTACCAAGACCCAGACAGACACAAACCTGATGTAATCCTTAAAAATACCAAAGTGGTGATGTTTGGACAAAAACCTTAATGTGAGAAGTCCCATCTCACATCTGCTGCTTAAATTACTACAAACGCTTATTCCATCTGCGTAATCCCATTGATCATCATCAAATGCTATTTATTTTTAAACCAAGGGCCACAATAAAAAGGCTTTCCCATCTTTGAGAGTGACTAGTGCCCATTGAGGTGTGAGTTCAACTATTTTTGTATCAATTCATTAGCACCACAAAACTATGAGTCATTAGCAACCAAAACCCTAATTAAAGAATGTGTGAATGATTTTATGAGCAAAGGAAATTGTGTTAAATAAATTAAATGGCAAAATGAGTTTGTTTATGTTGGTTGCTTAGTGGAGCTTTTGATTTTGTAAGGTTGGATGTAGTTTTTCAAGTGGTGATGTGGCACAGCTGGGCTCGGACAGATTTCATAATATGTGAGACGACACCAGACACCTGTGTATGCAACTGTGAAATCTGTCTCTACAATAAGCTAACGTTTTAGATGCACAAGAATTCATTTTTGGACTCTTTTTTTGCCAGCCCTGTCAGCCTTATTGAAAGAAAAATACATTAAATTAATATATTTTAAATGCATTTTACAGTCTATGGAAATCATTTGATAAGTAGTATGGTATGTGATTGGGTGTTGATTTTTATCAAATTGTGAACTATTGAAAGAATACATACAATAATGCAACATTATCATTGTATCTCATGCACGCTGATTTTTTTTTTTAAAAGTCTAATTTCGACTTCTATAGCACAATTTTATGAGATGCTTTACTAATACTATTACTAAGGGTTTGTGACTGACGTGTAGACATATGTGCACATACCACAGTGTATGACTGAGGCCGCTGCACATGTGCAAACCATGTTACAAGGAAGTTCCCAAATAAACAACAGTGTGTGACAGTCCTCAGAGGATTATCCATGAGCAGGAAGGACGTCCCACAAACAAAGGGTCAATGGGCTGTTTGTTTCCTGATGTAAATGGAGTTTTTGTTCCCCATTTTAGATTTTCAAACCATGAAGCCAAGAATTTTCAAAATAAACAAACTTCATCTGAAATCTATTTGTATGTTTCTTTGTTTTCCAGACATGTATCATCACCACTTTTCTAACTTCAAGAATTTGAACCAAAACTCAAACATTTGAATTCTCATGGGATACATTTGCTACTCTCTTGTTTTTTCTGATGCGCACACTTCATTTTTCAATAATCAAAACATTAAATTGACAGATTTGTTTGGTGAGGGGTGCTACTTTTTGCCAGAAATGTATTCACAAAAGCAGATGTGAAGGATGCTTTTGTTTGTAGAAAGCGGTGGACGATTGATAACCACACTGTGTAATTGACAACAGCCGATTGTTTCAGTTATATAGGGCAACAACATGTGCGCTCAGGCTGTTCCGAGCTAATGAAAAACCTCACTCCTCACTGCCCTCTTTTAAAACAAACTCAAAGCAGTAGGATTTCTAAATCCCTGGCCCACTGTGCTGGATCATCTCCAATTTGATCAACGTTAAACAAGCCTCTCTCTATTAAACCAAACGGCTGTGTATACCAGTACTGTAGTCAAGCTCATTCAAACAGAGTCAAAACAACAATATAAATGCCCTGGCTCCATTAATATTTTATTCATTCATTCATTTCGCTTATTGAAGATCAAAAGAGACTGGACCCAACCCCTGCAACTATAGGTCTTAGGTGCGTACAGACAATTATTTACTTACCAGGGGAAATCCTGATTTTCAAATGCATGTCTTTGATTGGTGCAAAGAAGCAGGAGTACCTAGAGAAAGCACTAACCACCACTACTTTGCCCGTTATGGATAGTTTAATAAACTAATATTAGTTTCTTGTTTAATAAAAGTGACTATAGAGCCTCTACACTTCATGCAAAAGGCGTGTAGCTAAGGTATCATAGATTAGTATATTATTTCCAATAATCACAAATGCTTATGAAGAAGGTTGCAGCAGTAGGGCCAAATTCACTATGCAATCATCAAAATGACTTTCAGCAGAGGTGTACGAGGTCCCACAGAAGGCATGGGAGCAGCCAAAAATGTAGAAAAGAAGATGAGTGTTTTGTTTTGTAGTGTCTAATTCAATTGTAGTAAAATAAATGATTGATTCTTATTCAACAGTTGAAGGAGTTGAAGGCTCACTTTTAAACATATAATTACCACTGAAAACACAATATTCTAACTCAGTTAACAGCAGACGTGTTAGTTGTCGTAGCTATGGACACAGATGCACATATCTGATACCTCAAATTACATCTGGAAATAACAATGAGGACAAATAAACTAGTTTTGGTCTTACTACCACCCTCACTGCCCTGGCGTCTTCCCAACCATGCAGAAATCCTACAGTCCACATTTGGCTAGCATTGGCCAATCCAACAGACATAACACAGCCCTATGCGCAGCACAGAGCCATCAAACTATATACAATGCAGCATTTTGTCATATATGGTAGAAATGGAATCAAATGGCTCCTTGTACATTTTAATTGGTCTTGGGTGGAGTGACTTGAGCCCACAGTGAAACAGCGGGTGGCACATGCCCAATGCTCCCATAATGTACAGTAAATATAAACATATGCTCTGCCCAAAGCCACGAGTCAGCCTCAAAGAGATCCTTGTTTGACGTCTTCCTTCCTACTGCACTGAATGTGTCAACTGGGACGCTGCTTGTACACTACTACTGCTGCAATGATGATTGGAGGCACCTCTTAGAAACAGCAATACCAGATAGAGAGGTCACAAATTCAGTTGTTATGCCTTGAAATCAGAGCTCAGATCTACAAACTCCAAACTATTGTCTCAAAAAGTCAAATTATTGTTATTATATAAGTGTCTGTGTTCGCTCTAGTAATCCCTTGCGTTAGTTTTTACTTTGTTAGGCATCTCTCTCAGTTTTCACAAATGGTCTTGCTCAGGTCAAGTTTAACTATAATCTTAACTCCAATAGGACTTTCTGCAAAAAAAAAAGTCAGTGTCATCTCCAACTTCAAGACTGTCTTAGATACATTTACTCGCTCAGAGTTCCCTCAGAGTGATACTCTGTAGCCTTATTGTTGGCATAAGCAGAGCAGTTCACTGTTTATGTGTGTTTAATTGATTTGTTTATGAAAACAGCCATTGTTCTGAAAATGAGACACACTGCCAAACCACTCTGAGTGGAAGTCATTGTTTTATGAACTCTAGTGTTCGCCACCACTCCCTCCACAGACCACAGTTCACTTGGAGAAACTGCCTCTATTTGGTGATGCTGGATCAATGTTGAAGTTTGAGGTTGGGACTTCCCTGTTTACATGCAGGGGTAGCAAGGACAGCCCTACAGTGTTTTATGCACATACCAGTCTGGAATAAGTCCACCATGTTTCAAGATAAGTGGTAGAAAAGACTAACTTCAATAGTGAAGTTTCACATCATCATGTAACAAAGACAGGACCTTAAGAAAAAAACAGCCTCTACAACTCTACACAGTCTATTGTCAACACAAACACACTTTTATATCGCCTGGTGTTTTTCAACGTTCTAAATGACTTTATCTGTTATACTTTGAATGTACTTCCAGTAACCATCTGGCAGCTTCACATTAAATAATCCTCACGCTTTACTTTTCAGACCCTATTTTACTGCACCACCGAATTTGGCCAAGAACGATTAGAGTCAATTGTTGGGGAGTTCCCTTCTGAAAGTCAAAAACCTGGTGAACTGTGAGGGGCTTCTGGTCTAGCGCACGTGGAGATGGACAGGTCAGTGAAGGCGTGTGGAAAAGTGGAAGCTGCCCCACACTGAAGTGACAAGTAATAACAGCCTATTCAACCTGATACTACAGTGAAGTCGGCAGCTGTCCAATGCAACGGCTCCAGATGTGAAAACACTCTTGACTGGGGTTTTTCTTCAGCAAGGGTTCACTCCAAAAGCTCTCACTAAAATTAAACTATTATCAATCATGATGGGAAAATACACAACATCCAGTCACAGTTTGTTAAAGTACAGTAAAAAGACTCAGTAGGTAGGTTGAGTGAATTATTTCCAGATACCCCAGGACAAAGCTGTATTGTTTTATATTTTGTATCTTAATTGAATGCAATATAAATAGTGACATACAGAGCCACATGTATTTATCAGCCATACAATGACCACCTGTTTAAATACTGTGTGCGTTGCGCCCCCTTTTGCAAACCTATATGCAATAAATGGCAATGCACTGTGTATTCTGACACCTTACTATCAGAACCAGCATTTAATGGCCACCCATGACCTTATAGCTGGTTCACCACTGGTCCCTCCTTGGACAGAAACGCCCCAAAAGAGCTGCAGATTTGGGGATGCTCTAACAAAGCTTTTACATTACTCTATTTATTATTCTGTTTTCCTACACCTGTTACTGGTCATAATATTATACCTGATAAAAAAAACACTTACGGTCATTATTTTTCTTGTATGATTATTTTTAAACACCAAGAACATTGGTATTATAATTTGGTTATTTCTGTCTTAACTACTGAAGAACACGTAGACATAGAAGCAGTTCCAGCTGTGAAAACAAGGTAATGCAAATTAGCAGGTGTCCATTATGCGTCATCAGTGTTTCTACTGGAGCCCAGAAGGGACAAGTAAACAGATAGAGATATTAATTGAGTTTTTACGATTACCGTTGAGGGCTGTTGTTACGATGCCTGGTCTATGTGTTACTAACTAATTAACTTTCATGCAAATGGCAACCCCTACAGCAGCTTCCTCAATATATAGTTCTGTTTAATTTCCTAAATGGAGCTAGATTTATCAAAGAACTGGTGAGACTTGGATCAGGTTTCAGTCCACATCAGAGTATTAGTGAGGTTGTACAGTGATGGTCTGATTGGCTGTAACCAGGAGTGACTGGTGTTATCTGTGTAGGTAAGAAAACAGGGATTTCCTCAGGCTTGACACACAACCAGCACAAAGCTCAAAGACAAGAACTGCAAGAAGTATTTACAGTACTTAATTAAGTTAAAATGACCTTAGCGCCACTTTTCAGTAACTACTCACTGGTAAAACTGGTATTTGGACTGAGGTGGAAAAGGTACAGCAAAACTACACAATAGTCAGTGGTCACTAGTCAATGGTCAATGGTCAGTGGTTCCATTGAAAATTAATATGAATATATAAGTGATTTAATATATATGCACTTTTTAGTGATTTTGGTGCTTGGCCAATGCTCACTGATCAATTGTTACTAGTCAATAGCTACTGCTCAGTGGTCACAATCCAATCTATTATTTTGTTATAAATACAACAACCTCTTTTGTCGCCAAGGTCCCAAAAAATACTATAGAAATGTATTTTTTTTTAAATGGAAGTGAATGGAAGTTGTATATGGGACACTTTGTACCATTTGTGATGATAAAAACATCTCGAAACATGTGCCTTACTGACCTGACCCGTATAGTACCGCTCCAGTGGAAACGTGCCTTGAGTGTTTGGTATTTTGTTCAAAATGAAAACATGAAACAATCTTTGATTTTTAAACAAAGTATGAGCTTTCAAACAGAGCAGTTGTATGGAAACACAATTATAAGAGCGGACAGAGAATCCAAACAAATCCTCCACTTTTGGCAGAGCTCTGAGGCAGGGCAACCCTCGCTGACTTACGTACAAATGTGGGGGAAACACACATGCTTGTGAGTGCAGGGAACAGGCAAACATAACTGTGCACACGTTCAAAATCACGTGGCTCAATACCACAGCTTTGGGCGAATGTTATTTTGTGTGAAAGAAACAGAGGGAAAGAGATTTATTGGAAATTGTGCTGGAAAATAGTTCATCAAAGTAAAATTAAAGCTCTTTATGGCACTGAATCTACCCGGGATTTATGAGAGGGATCGTTAAGTTGTTTCTCAGAGCAAGGAGTTGCACGGAATAAAGGCAGAAATAGTGAGAATGAAAAAGTCATCTTCATTATTTCACAAACAGAAGCTAAATGATACTATAGCTATGTTTTCTTCTGTTATGTTTGGTGTACAGTGCACACAGTGGTTTGACCCTAGGATTGGTCAGCGCATCCTCTCTGTGTTAGTGTGGGTTCTCGCCAGGGACTCTAGCTTCCTTCCATTGTCCAAAGACATGCAGACTGTGTTTTGGTGAAACTGTTGGATCCAAAATAGTGGATGTTCATCTGTGTATGTGTCTGTGTTGGCCAGGATGTAACTCCCTAAGGCCCATAGTTACTGTAACATGTTCCTGTCACCTGTGACCTTTAACATGAATTGATGAATTGAAGTTTAGAATGATCAGCATCGACAGCCTATATTCTCCCTTTAGCTTGCTGCTGTTTTGCTTGTTTATTATAGCAGTGAATATTGTTGACAATACCTTCAGTAATCTGAAACATGTATTAATAATCCACATTGCTTACATACATTACTTTACCACTATGTATCCCACTATTATGTAACAGCGTCTGCAGTTGTTGCTATTTTAACAGAGCAGCTGTAAGGAGCCCATTGTGGTCTTCTGAGAGCCACACTCAGAGGTTAATGAAGAGATGGCACAGCTCGGACAGAGGGCTGGAGAGAAGGGGGGCAGCGGTGGAAGCCTGGCCCATACAGCGTTTCCATGGTGGGCCGACCCAGGAGCCCGGTGCCAGACGCGGGGAAACCCTCATGAAAAACAAGGGAGCGGCACACGCCCAACAGCCACAGAGCTAAGGTCCTAAACACTGCCATGTTCAGAGGGCATATTCAAAGAACCAGCAGAGATATGCCTTTTATTGATTTATAATGGGAGTGTAACGGAAGAGATAATGGTCAGAGCAATTGCTTAGTAAAAGTGTTTTTTCAAAACTGTGTGTGAGACAAAATCAACACATTTAGTGGCACTTTCTCCTCTGGACTGTTTGGTCTGGGCTTTTGAACCAGGTCAGTGAATGACATCTGTGTCACACAGATAACTAATAAAGATAACTAACTTTAATTTTGTATAGTTTTTTTTTGTATGTCAATGTTTTTATTTTTATTTATATAATTTTCACAGCAAAAAACAAACAAACTACCTTATATATGTGGAAAGATAATCTCACATACACACAGTGGGAAGTTGCCTCTAACACTTTTATTTGCAAACTTATGTATTCCCCTATGATATTTTTCCTAACCAACATTTAACCTTTCCAGCTCCGAGCGACATCTCAGACCTAAAGAGGAAGTGATGTAGATTAATCAAAGACTTCAGGAAACGTGAGGTGAGGTCTGGTTCATACAATCACTTCTTGTTTTGTTGTAAACAATCCCACTTGCATTGTACAGTGCTTAGGGGCGGCTGCAGCCTTCATTTCCTCCTCTTCACAGGTGAACAATGAAAAGCCTAGTCTGTGTTTGTGAAGTTTGTGAATGGGACTGAAGTGATTGCACGTGTTTACTCGGCTCACGTTGCTCGGCTAAAGCTAATCAAGGAAATTGCTGTTTGTAAACCTTCTTTTGTATCAACATCTGGGAGCAGTCGCCTGTCGCTCTCCACAAAATCCCAAATCTAAAGACTGCACACGCACACGCACACACGCACACGCACACGCACACACACGCACACGCACACACACACACACACACGCACACGCACACACAACTAAACAGCGCATTTGTGATCCATTCCTCGGCTCGATGGGCAATGGAAACTTGTGCAAATGCGAGTGGTTTTAAAAATACAGCAGCATTAATGTGCACCACATGTGGGGCTCTGGCAGGACGGAGGAGCTTTAGGGAGGGGAGGGGACGTCTTCATACACTGTAAAATTTCACGAATCACTTTACTTAAACATTTTTGGAAAACCAATTGTCTTGATAGCGTAGTTAATAAAATCTACTTCAATAGTTTGAAATGATTAGATCACAGCTACTTAGAAGGGGTTCACGTTTGATTGTGACTGGCCTATTCTAACTGGCCAATGTCCAGGTGATATCCTGCCTAAAGTCGCAAGGACAGGCTTCAATAGACCCTTTAAAAGGTTTGTCATATGGAAGTTCATTGTGCGACTGGAGCAAAAGTGAGTTAACTTTACAAAAAAAGTAGGATAGAATAATTCTGAGCATACAATGAAAAAACTATTGTGGTCATCAATATTTCTGTAAAGACCTTAAAATCAGGAATTTCAGCCAAATGACTAACCATTACTAATGTGTACATTAAATAAACATACAATGTGAGGTACATACACTGATGTTTCCTAACCAGGCTCTGGCATCACCTACATGGTTGTCATTTGTCAAAACCATCTTCATTTGCAATATTTTGTGGCTATTTGTAATTTCTCCATTGAAAATGTATTACGGTCTTGCCTCCAATTACTTCCATTCAGAAATGTAGAACTTTCTGTTTACAGATTTTGAAAGGGTCTATAAGAACCAATAAATAACAAAACTTAAAAAAGAACACCTTCAATTTATAAAATGGGTAGAACATGGTGCAACATTTGTGTATGAGTTGAAGTCATTTAGATTAGCACCAGTTTCATTGATAGTTTTGAATATGGTTAACTTGACAATTTTACAGTGTGTGCACAGCTTTTTTACCTTGAGCCTTTTCCACAAACACCACCTTGGAGTCGTGTTGGAAGTTGTGTCCGTCCAAAAGCAAGGTCTGGCCTCCGGGGGCGGGACAGGTCTCTAGGTTCTGCTTGTCGACCAGCGGCAGCTCCTGGGCCGATCTCTGAGCTGAATACAGAGGAGAGAGAATGATCACACCCACTCCCCATTCAAACCTGAGCATCCAGACACAGACCTGAGCATCCGCAGACGGGACGGGGCGAGGCCGGGGAGAAATCTACACCACATCATTATTTCAACGGTTGGAGCTATTACATAACTATTCAGGATATGAAGATGTCTGCTTGAATGTTTAGACAATATATTCTTAAGGTGTGCGGACAATGTAAAAAACAGAACTGTGCAAACTGTGGATCAAATTGATTCATCTGATGATCTTTTCTGATAGATTCTCTAAATAAAGTCAAATTGTTCTTGTATAATATTAACCGCCTCTATGTATGCCCTGAAAATACAGTTTGGAATAATCTCCCTGCTTCCCCAGATCCTGGCATCTGTCCAGCTCGCCGGTCTCTCCTCTTTGGCTCTCGTCCATGTTTCTCAGAGGGACAGGCTGGGGGCTTGTGATGACTTTGCCAAAAGCTATATTTTGTTTTCACTGAACCATTTTTTTTTTTACTAGACTTTAAAAATCAGTTTTATTTAGAGGCAGATCTAGATTTATGAACACAACTGTGAGTCTCAGTGGTCTCTAACCTTTTGGCACAGTTTCATTTGTTCCCTCAATTTTTATTTTTCCTTGAAACAAACTATAACTGTCAGAAAAGATTTGTGAATCTGAATCTTGAAATTGAAGGTGCATTGTGTAAAATGTAGTGTACAGTTGGCCAATACAGAACTATTCTTTGTGTATGATTCCTGAATGTAGAAAAAACACACAGCAGATGTCCAGTGTGAGCTCCACTAGACAAGGAGCACAATAATTGACCACAGATTTCTGACTTTTAGGACACAGAACTATTATATGTTCATCATTTTAATATGTCCTTGTAGAGCTACCGTAGTTGTTGATGCCAAACATATCTTTAAAAAATGTTGATTATGTCAGCAGTTAATGAAATTTGACACAATTCATGCTAGAAAGTCATATATTTTTGTGTGTATCCCATAAACTGAAACACACTGATGGTCAAAAACTGTGGCTGCAGTTCAGACACAAACAATGGTTTATTTCAAGAGGCTGAGCTCATGGTTTAACTACGGTCTTTCATTTAGCTCATAAGACTTCATCTGAGGCAGCGCTTAGAGCCAGATCCACAAATATGGGTAATCTGTGGAGAGTGTCCCGGCCCAGTCATGGGGTCTACTCCAGAATACAGCCTGAAGAAGACAGCAACTGTATTTGAGTTAGGTATTAAAACTACATCATAATGGAACTGAATATAGTCCATATGCAATCTGGACCTTCTCTGCCAGCTGTGACGTAATGTTTCAGTAGTGCAAACACTAACAGACATAGAGCAACATTTTTGACAAAAGCTGTTATTTGCAATGATTACCAACTGGATTACATAGATTTCAATTTCATTTTTTAAGCTTAATACAGGTACAGTAGTCCAAAACCACCAATGGTTTATATTGTACAACATAAGAGTTACTCACAGCACTCAATGGGGTTGGATGACACTTGTAAAGATACACTCCGTCCCGGGGCCTGGTTGATGTGGACTCGGAAAACCATCCGAACTCGTGTGTTTTTCCGCCCGATGTCCGTCTCTCCTTTCCTCAGCTCGATGTCGGAATTACGGAGCTTCAGGATCCCAGCGCAGTCAATTCTGTTAAAAAATGTGACATTTAAATTACATTTAAGCCAGAGTTGAACAGTGGATCTCTGTGTTTTCCAGTGATTTCATACACTGTCAAGGGTCATTTCAACACTGCATTAGCACTAACCACCAATGTGTTCAAAAAGCATTCATCCCATGTATTTTATTACACTTCATGGACCCAAAATATCCCCAAATCTTTTCTTTTATGCAGACACCCAATACGCCTATAGTATGACACCTCACTTAAGACTCAGAGAGTGTTTCTGACTTTTCCATTGGCTGCATTCCTCTAAGTCTAGTTAATGTCAACTTTAACACACTCCCATACATTCCTGTATCAGGGCCGGGCTCTGACCAGCGATCAGGTGTTTGGTGCTGAAGTAAAAGCTGCAGAGATCTCAGCATGAAATAGTCCCAGATAAATTATTAGTAGTAATAAATATTATTTAATAAACATATAATTTTTTAATATATGACCCAAAAATAAAACCCCAAAACTCTATACAAAGTGCAGCCTAAAAAAACAATCAAAAAGTAGATATAAAAATAAATAAATAAATAAATAAAAGTAATAATAATCATTTAATTTTGGTCACACAATCTAAAACAACTGTCCTTGTTTAAACTACTTACCATAATGTAGTAACATAAAGCTTCTGTTTACATAAGACTGTTAAGTCTTCATAAAGAATGTGTGCTTATATTGTATGTATTTTGATTAGAGGGCACTTCTCATAGAGACAGAGTGTAATATCTTAACATCTGATATGTCAGCGTTGTATGATTTGAAGCCTATATATGTATTTATTGATTGATTTATTTGCTAATACGTTATAGATGGTTAGTTTCATTAGAACTGTATGTTGTTGGTTGTAAAAGAAATCTCTTTTCAACACATTTCTTTACATTTTTCTCAAAAAGTGTCAAAACTTCAGACAAAACAATCCAGCTTGTATCCTTTCACATGTATCACTCCCATCTCTGTTCATCGCCGTACAGGACGCCCTGAAAGCGTGTGAGAGAAACGTGATCTGCCTGAGGCCTGGGTATAAGAGAAAGCTTATGTGTTACATCCATTAAAAGCAGAGAAAATGCTGAGCCAAGCAGACGTCCCTCCGCCATAGACCTCAGCTTCTGCAGTAACCTGATCTCTATGGCTTATAAAACCTCAGTGTGGATGGGCCTACGCTGTGAAAACCCAAACACATCAAGCACTAGATACATCAGGGCGGCCTATAATGTCCCATTAGGGATTCGGCGAGTGGAGAGCACGAGTTTAGCCTGGGTTTTATAATGTGAAGGATTTCAAAAGTACATATGTATAACCCCTTTTTGAGGTGTGTGTTGTATTTATGTTACACGTCTTCATAGAGTTTAGAATCAGAAATGTGTTTGGATGTCAGGGCATTTGTCTAAAACGGGACATGTTTTGAGGATTACTTTTTTGATTGGTTGTTTTTGTGTGAAGAGATTGAGACTGATTGACTTTGCTGTTGGACACTACTGGTACCTGTTTTGCCTTCAGTGTTTGTGACATTGGTGTATAAATGTGTTAGTGCTTGTGAGAGTAAATGATTGTTAACTGAAGTGCTTTTAGTGTCCATGGATGTAGGCCAATTATGTTCTGTATTGATCGAGTTTTGCCAGTCTATTAGCCTATGAATACAAACAGTAGACTTGAAGTGTTAAACTCACATAGCTCTCATGTTGTTCTCTGGTAGCAGAGGGATCTCCAGGATCTTGGTGTTGTTGTGCATGGCCTCGTGGCTCGGTGTGGACACGGTTTTGCCGGTGATGCGGTGGACCTGGTAAAAGGCGTGAGGCCGCAGCAGCCTGTCGTCAGCTGTGCCGATAAACAACTGTAGAGTCAGAGGCTCACTCTCCATGTAACCGTGAAGCTGTGGAAGAACACACAAGAGAGATGGATATTATAAAATCACCCATCTAGAGCTACTTTTTATTTATTTATTTATTTATTTATTTTAGATCGTATTTGTCTGAAAATAACAATGCCTTTGTGCATCACTTTCTATGTACTTTATTTTCAATGTACACCATAACCTAGTAAACTAGAGTTAGTTTAGTTCAATAACTGCAATTTTATTGTGAGAGAGAGAGTTTGAGTGTGTATATTTATTGGCAGTCACAAAGTAAAACAAAACAATTCTGTTTGTAAAATAAATACATGAATAATGAACATATATAAATCAAAAAAGAGCTCAACTCTTATGTTTGGCTAAAGTTCATTCAGAAGTCCTTGATTTTGACTATGCTACTTTCTCATTAGGGGAACCTCTCAGCTGCGGTTAGAGCACTCAAAATAAACCATGGTTCTTCAAGAGGTCAGGCCATTTCTGAGACAATGTACTCACTTAGTATGTCGTAATCTTTTCATCTTGACTTTACGACCGCCGTCCCGAGTATACTTCCTAAATCAGTTCACGTCAAAGCGGCCTAGATGTTGATGCTACAGTAGTGACCACAAGTAGAAACGTTAGCCACCTACGGAGAGCGGCTAAGTGATTTGTGAGGAGTAGGATCATTTTGTGACAAGGCTAAGCCAATGTTCGGGGTCACCGCAACTACACTGGGTATCGGCCAATCAGATAAAAGGAGGAAAACTCGGAGCAGTGACCTGACTTCAGTCTTTATCGTGAAGCTAATCCCAGCTGTAACGAGTACAGAATACTCCTCATTTTGGAGTTTAAAAGAGTTGCCAGACGTACAGAGGTGCTGCTGAAGGGACGATGACCTCAGCCACCCACAATGCACTGGGCCCCAAGCCACAGCCATGAAACTTAAGAAGCGCAGTGGCTATACCACTGACAGACTGCCTTACTGTTGTATGAGGTATCCATGGTTAGACAGGACTGGAAAGGCACAATGTATAGAAGTAATTTGGGTAAAATATTGTAGTATTATAACTAGTATTGTTTTGTTTTATGTATTCAGAATAATTCACTTTGTATTTATCTGTATCTGGAAGAAACTATGAACTATAAAGTGACTTTAAATGCCCCTAGTAATTTGTGAAAGGTTGTTTGTGTATGTCTCTGGCAATTGTCCGGTGTGTACCTCAACTTAGGCTGATATTTACATTTTTGTTCCAATGATCATCACTTCCCTACAGGACTGCCATCCAGTGTTATAATAAAACACAAGCCTGGCAATTAATTTATACCTCATTTCATCTCATTATAAACAACGTTATCTTAAACAATGACAGGGAATCGTTAAAACAGAGTGTACTTAGTCTTACATAAGAGGAGCACTTGAGGAGAGCCCACGGAGAAAGGCACAACATGTGATTTTCGGAGAAGGATCCTCGTCCGAGCTGAGAGCCTGTATATTTGTGTAAGGAAATGGGTCGCTGCCATAGCAATGCTGTTTATTTAGGCAGCAGGAAGGAGGCAGCAACATGAGGTGGTTACTTTTAAAATGTAATTACAAACTGGGCACAATATTATCAGCAACAAAATCTAATCTGAGTTTGAGGTTCCCCTAAACTGATAGTTGAGGGTTTTCTCAGTAACTTCGTACACAGTCGTTGTAAATAGTATTTGGTGCACAGGCACCATTGCAAATGACTGTGGCCCAAGCCTGAAGCGATCAAAGTGGCATCAGCCAGCTGTGTATAACTGAAATGCAAGAAGCACTACCGTAAAAAGACTATATTCAAAGACATAGTTTACCACATAAGTCATAAACACAGATTTTGTATAGATCAACAGTGATCCCAACCAGATATGTGTTATGGTAAAATGATGCCTTGTAACACAAACTCAACTAGTCAAGTTTAGTCTGGACTCACCATTTAAACAAAACAGTGAAATGTTGAAATATAAAAGGCACCAGGAAACATCTCAATCAATCAATGTGAAGAAAGCTGAAAAGACAACACATTATGTACTGAAATAATATCAGATCTGGAGGTGTATTCAACGGTATGCTCCATTTAACTACTATATTCTACAACTTTGTCTAAAATTATTCCTGTGGCAGTAAACAGTGGCTATACATCTGTCATTATAAGCAGTGGTGATTTGCGGTCTTCAATTAAATTAACGGGTGAAGCTCTCTTTACATAAATCAAGTGCTCCTCTGCGCTGACAGTGGTGCAAGCTGCCTCCAGTTCACATTATCACCCACAAGAGGAATCCAAAGACTTCGGACATGTACTACACCCAAGTGGAGGCCAAATGGGGCCAGCACTAAATCTTCAAACACTAAAAACATGCTTCAGTTTAGAATGCATTCACTGATGAGATATACCAGGAGGACCAATAATACAACCCAACTGAGACAAACTTAATAAGAGGTAGTTCTCTTCAGTACAGAATAGGGTGTGTGGTGAGGACACTTGAATCTCCTGCTGGCATTGGTGAAGAGGGTGTGGTTGAAACAGGCCGCACAGATGACATTGACAGAGAGCAGAGAGCGGCCCAATGTGTTTGATGCTGGAGAAAAATGGACCAACCACAAAGCCAAGATATTAATACTCAATTTGTAATATTTGATCTTTAATACTTGAGTTTCAACAACATCATTTTAATTTACTCTTTCATAATGTACTGTATTACTCTCACTGGTCACTTATATGTAGACCTTTTGCCTAACAAAGTGGCAACCAATGGGGTCTTTTGCTCTAGCCTGCCTGCTTCATGTATCATCTTGTTGCCCTAGTTCAGGAGTGGGCAAACTGCGTAACAGGGGTCTTTTCAACCCGGCCCGCCAAGCATTGTCTCATATTTTTTAAATGATCAAATATGGCCAATTTATCACTCTTGTTGTTATAACTGCAGTAACCAGTTAACTCCACATCAACATATTTTTTCACTGAGGTCCGATCGAGGGCCGTATGTCTCATCAAACGGCCCACTTGGCACAATTTTAAACCCCATGTGGCCTTTGAGTCACCCCTGATTTAGACAAGTGGCTAATGTTGCCATGGTATAATGTTTGTTGTTTTTTTGCCCACAGAACTGCCGCTCATTGGATATTTCTGAACTACGGTCCACCTGGCACCAACAACCACACCATGTTCAGTCACTTTAGTATGTTCGTCTTATATGTGCATCACTACTATACTGGCATTTTTTAACTTGCAGAGTCCATTTGGATTTGGTCTAATGCTGGATTGGAGGTTTTTCTTCTGTTGAATCATAGACTGGTCTCACTCATTCACAGTCTTAGTCATAACTTACGCTCCATTAGTATGATTTTGTCTAAAAACACTCATTCGTCCCACACAGCACAAAGCTGATTCAAGACGCCTAAACATTAATCTTGGTGTAACCCTGGCAACAAACTCTTTAGTACTTACAAGCCACTGCTGCCTCAGAATAAAAGCCTGTAAACTCTGGGCAGGGCTGGACCCGAGAGGCGCACCAGCAAACAGCCAAAGAACCAACCATCTAATCAGGAAGTCCCTCCAACATCCAACATCCCAAAACCAGGCTGCCAGAAACGTGTGTGGTTTGGTTTTCGGGACGCCTCCGCAGGACCCAGTGGCCGATGATGTCAGAAGCAGCCCGGGACCTTTCCTAAACAAAGGGAAGTCTGTGTGGTTGGGTGGTAGCTGCTGGAGGAGAAGTCGGCGGTGGGGGGCTGGGGGGGCCAGGGATTTGGCCCGGGAGCAAAAGCCGAATACACACTCTGTATTGGAGCCCAGACCCCTGTCATTAAATCATTAGCACCTTCCACTGGACAAACATACACTCGCTTTCACACATGTGCCCAAGAGGTACAACAGGAAGACGGGTCACTGAACGGCAGGCACTAGATGTTCATTTAGCAACAATAAAAAAAATATGTTGATGTTGATACTAAAATACTTTTATTCTTACTGCAGAATTTATATATACTTTTTGTTGCAGCCACATTTTCCCCGAGTAAGGATCCTGGACGCATCTAATCCATTTTTAATTTACTATTTATTATCCTGAAAAACATGTCAAACTTTATTATTACTCTATTATGTAATGTAAGGACATAACATTTTAGTATTAGCTACTGACAGAGAAAATGACCTTTTGAACTGAAGAAAAGACCAGTAAAAACAGCTATTAAAATCAAAATAATATTGATAGAAGATAATATTGACATATTTTTGATTCATATTCTGTCCTAATGCACTGGTCAGAGCTGAAATAAGGAAGTATAAATATAATTTATCTGGTAGAATTGTTTTGCATCCTAGTGTGAACATTCACCTGTTTTCAGTGTCTCACCAGATTTGGTAACATGTATGAAAAGATAATTCATAATATACAAAGTCCACCTTGCACACTACTGATGTATAGTGACATAGACTTATTGTTGTTATACATAGTTAGTCTGTTGCATTCATCTGGTCTAGGCTCTTAAACTACAAAAACAGGTCAGACCCCTGTCAGAGGCTGAACTCACGTCTGTCACTTTTCAACACTTATTTCACACATTTACATAACAGCCTGTATTACTGTTATTTTATCCACACACAAAACAACCTCCTGAAGGCCTGAATATGACTAATGTCTGGTAAACTGATCAACCTATTGTAAAAAGCTTTAATAAAACATCCAAATGCATTAATTGAACTGACGGCTGGCCTCGGTGCTCACTATTTGTTCAAAGGCTGAGGTCAGCGTTATAATAGTGCGACCAGATGTTTTTCGGAGCCAAAACATATCTCTGCATATTTCACCAAAAGCTGACCACCGGAGCTACTGTGGTTAAGTGAGTAAATGCTGCTACATCAGTGCGTTGCAATGGAAAAGTCTGACTCATGTTGTCTGGACAGGAACTGACTGAGTGGACCACGTCTAATAGCATATACCTATGATCTCCTATATTCAGTAATGATGACATCTCTGAATAACATTACAACTGGGTCATGAAGTAAATGTTGAGGTAGTCTATTTTAACACATGAGGCAAACCGTGGAGGGTAAAGGCGTCGAAGTGAGAAGTGATGAGCTGCAGAGAAAAGGGGGCTAATGGGGCAAGTCAGGAAAACAACATTCGGTAAAGGGGTTCCCAGTGTGAGTGGAGAGGCCCCAAAATGGACACAGTATGAATCTAAACGCTTGCTGACAATCTAACTGGACGTTGACTGTGTCATTGGTTGCATTGAGGTCCGACACTGTATAAGTCACACTCTGCAAATAACGTTAGCGCCAATATTTTCAGCCGTAGCGTTAACTGGTTTCTAAATAGCCAACCCTAGCAACATGCTAATATACAGAAGTATGTATGTTGCAGCTGTTGAAGTAATCAAGCTGTTAATACACATGCTTAAACAATACTTTACATTGACTACCCATTTAGTTTGCATGGTGATGGTTTCTATTTTAGCACAGTAATAACGAGAGGTGGGTAGTACTCAGTTATATTTACTCAGTTACATTTACTCAGTTACATTTACTCAGTTACATTTACTTGAGTAACTTTTTAAATACTCCATAGAGTAGCTTTACTGCACAATACTTTTTTCTTTTACTTGAGTAATAATATTTGAAAGTAACTGTACACTTACTTGAGTAAAATCTTGTAAATCTAGAAAGAGTAAGAGTACTTTTACCACCTCTGTGTGTCATGTAAGAACAGCTTTATGTGAAAAATGTGATGATGTGGAAATTCTGTTCCTTGT
>JAVQKC010014619.1:0-22263 GCA_036025475.1 Philypnodon macrostomus
TGGTTCTCCCTAAGGTTTCTCTTTTTCTCATAAATGGGTTTCATGGAGGGTCTAAGGACAGGGGATCATTCACTTTGTTTATTGTTTACATCCATCTCTTTCTGTGAAGCTCTCTGAGGCAGCTTTGTTGCGATATAGGGCTATACAAATAAAATTGAATTGAATACCACCAGTGATAGGTTCGATAACCTGACTTGTTTTTGTAATGCTGTTTACTGAGGTTATAAAGGGAAGTTAACAGAATACAGTCATGTCTAGTATTTACTTACATGAAAATATTGAAAAAGATTGTTCAGTTGTTAGTTTATTTTATTCATGTGGGAACATTAGTTGTTAGCTGATTACATGTGGCCACAATT
This sequence comes from Philypnodon macrostomus, assembly GCA_036025475.1. Taxonomy (NCBI): domain Eukaryota; kingdom Metazoa; phylum Chordata; class Actinopteri; order Gobiiformes; family Eleotridae; genus Philypnodon; species Philypnodon macrostomus. The sequence goes on from JAVQKC010014619.1 coordinate 360, forward strand.
TTAGCACATTTTAACAGCTGTCAAAAATGTACAGTAGCTAAGCAAACTTCGGTATATTAAATTATTCATTATGTGTGTTTTTTTAATCCAGTGTCGTTGCTGAAAGACTTGAAACACGCCAACATAGTAACGCTCCATGACATCGTCCACACCGAAAAGTCGCTCACACTGGTCTTCGAATATCTGGTGAGACCCACAAGTCCTTTTCCTCTGCATCAACTGCATTATTTAGGTCACAGATGCATCTAATTAAGTGCTACATTTATTATGATTCTCCACACTTAGACAGGAGCCCAGCTGGAGCATGTTTTGTGCCCGTGGCCTGTTGCTCCTCTAATGTCCTCTAATGTCTGTCTTTTTTAGGACAAAGACCTGAAGCAGTACATGGACGACTGCGGGAACATCCTGAGCATGCAGAATGTCAAGGTGAGCCTCAGTGGGCGGCCGGCTGCTCTGCCAACTCCTGCCAAATTACTGTAGACACACAGTAGATGTGGCCTAATGCTGCTGACCATAGTACAGGCTTTGTGGCTGTGCCCCCTGGTGGTGGGAAATAGACAAACGTACACTAGTGCTTTTGAAGTATTTCTAAATATTGTTGTTAAGTTAAATGAGAAATGAGCTTAAGTTACTGACATATATTACCCATTTCTACTTTGACAAATTACAATTCATGTATTTAACAGTGTACATGTCTGTAAATGCACCAGATTTATCCAGGCAGCTATTTTTCATCTGTAGTCCCTGGACAGATCTTAAATAGTCATCCTAAAAACAATATAACAATCATTACAACAAGCTATGGACATTAAATACATATAAACATCACGTAAACAAGATGCCTTTGCAGGGTCGGGACTCAGGAGGATGTTATAGCCAAACATGAATACTGCTTTTTATTTTTAACGAAAATATATCCTTCCTTTCCAGATATTCCTGTTCCAGATCCTGAGGGGTTTAGCTTATTGTCACAAACGGAAAGTTCTGCACAGAGACCTCAAACCTCAAAACCTGCTCATCAATGACAGGGGTGAACTCAAACTCGCCGACTTTGGTAAAAACTAATATTTATTTACAATTAGTATATTTTCTACTGACATATTTTACCACTACGTTACATATATTTTAGTCCCAAATGAATGTATGACGCTATATTATTTACTCTCCAGGCCTCGCGAGGGCAAAGTCAGTCCCCACTAAAACCTACTCTAACGAGGTGGTGACGCTGTGGTACCGGCCTCCTGATGTGCTGCTGGGCTCCTCTGAGTACTCTACACAGATCGACATGTGGTGAGTGGGTGATTACTACAGACTCCTGTAAAGTCCATATGACTAAACATCAGAGGGCGGCTCTCGAGGACTCTGAAGCTGTGACGAGAGTTTGCAAAGGTGTTATTCAGCCAGTGCTCTTATGCTGTGGAGTGGGTGTGTTGTACAGTAAGTGGCACATTACACTGTACACGGCCCATTAACTACCATTGCATGATATATTATCCATATCCAATCTCTATTTCGTCATTGCTGAAACTACCTTCTACCTCAAGCAAATTGTATGAAAGACAGAATGTGCATCTTGTTAATCTGGAGCTGGGGAATGGGAAACATGCCCAGGGCGGGGTTTCTCAAACTGTGGGATAGGGACCAAAAGTGGGGTTTCCTTTGGTATTCAGTCTTTCGCAGTTTAAGTCAGATGTGTAAGTTCTGGGTTAATGCCTTCTCAAGAGGTAACTATTCAATACAGTTTGTGTGCGAGTACTTTACATTTTTATATATCCATTAATTTGTAATAGAAAAGTATACACTGAATAATATATATATATATGTGTGTGTTTCCAAAATACACACCACATAAGCACTAGGCTCAGTTTAGTCTTAATCAAACAAATGTGACTCACTATAAAGTCTATATGCATACTGTCATAAAGCTCTTAGATGTTTAATATGAATGGATTGACAGTGGATCATTTTTCTGAATTAACTTTACTCCTCTTTCTCTTCAGGGGTGTGGGTTGTATATTTTATGAGATGGCTGCCGGCAGACCTCTGTTTCCAGGCTCCACTGTCGAGGACGAGCTGCACCTCATCTTTAGGCTGTTAGGTCAGTGCTGCCACCTGCTGACAACTAATGGACCAGTGAAACCTTTCCAAATGAGCTTTTAATTACATTAACCCAGGGCAAGAAACCCCAGCGGCTCCCTTTGATAGCCCCTGCAGCTGCTGCACTCTATCCCTGTGGTTTAGTCTGGGTTTACTTAAGTAATGACCAAATGTATCATATTAATAGACTATTGTAATGAATGCATTACTAACCCAATCCTAAATTTGGACCTGGTTTAATTCTAAATTCATGCGTTTTGATCCAGACTCTTGTAATGTAATTAAACCTTTACTATTCATATGGTTAAAAAGCCTTAACTTTACTAAGGACTTTCAAAGATTGCCTATGATATTACCATTGCTGTATTTACTAATAATGTGCAGTTCTAGTTGATGCAGATTTACTCCATAGTTTAGACCTGATTTAGTCTTGATTTAAGCCCCCACAAAACCCCCAAAATCTGATTACGTTTTGTCTTTTCAATGTCCTTATTTAGGCACTCCCACTGAAGAAAACTGGCCTGGGATTTCTTCTGTCGATGAGTTTAAAACATACAAGTTCCCCAAATACAAGGCACAGCCACTAATAAACCATGCGCCGAGGTAAGACTACAATTTACCAACGTCAACAGGTTTTTATGCTTTAGCTTTAACACAATTTCATACACTTTTTGATAGCCCTCTCATTATTGGAGATGGAAACACGCACGTTTTCCTTACCAGGCTCAGGTATAAGATAATAGCGCTGCTGTTCAGAGCTCCTAGATGCAGACATTACTAGTATTTTGGTTAGGAGTCACTTCCTGTTAGGATATCCTGTGGAATAGTTGACTATATTTCCTTCCCTTGCACAAAGTTTTTAGTCAGGCCCCTTTTGACTGAGCCACCTCTCCTTGTCTGTTCTCCTCTGTAGGTTGGACACTGATGGCATCGAGCTACTGATGTCATTCCTAAAAGTAAGCCTCAACTATATTTGTCAGGCAATGATGATGTTGGGATGTTAAATGTAGCATCAGACATTATGACGCTACGGCAGGATTGTGTGCGTATGGAAAGAGATTATTGAAGGCAGGCCAATGCAGTCTCCAATAGAGCTGTGTGATGTTACTACATTTGAATACTTGCAGGTTTATTCTGTAAAAATACATACTCCATGATTGGTGCGGTGAAATTGCAGACTTTGTCCCTAGCAATCAAACGCAGACACAATACAAGTGTGTTTGTCTAGTTCAAACTAGAACCTAAAGGAAAAACTAAAAAGCATATACTGGATGTTGTATTAAAACTTTTGATACAATATGTATGATATAAAATCCATATCTTGGAACGCCCAGCCCTAAGTTTAATTGGCATGACACATTATGAAGCTATGTCAGGCTTGTATATTTGGAAAGAGATGATTGAAGACTAGCCAAAACCGTCTCAATCACACATCACTGACCCCATTCTTTTAACTTTAGTATGAATCAAAGAAGAGGACCTCGGCCGATGAAGCCATGAGACAGCCGTACTTCAGAAGCCTGGGGCCACGCGTGCACACACTGCCAGAGAGTGAGTAATAAAATGGCAGCTCGCTAATGCAGACTTGGCGAGCCGCTCTAGGTAAAACTCAAGGCATATTAGAGAGTACAGTGAGGATCAGTTTCAGCCCCGTAACAAAGAGTGTATTCTGCTAGAAGGATGCTTTTTGATTGGACTCTGCTTATTGTTTTGTTTTTGTTGGCAGACATATCCATATTTACACTGAAGGAGGTCCAGCTACAGAGAGATCCCGGCTACAGGAACTCCTCTTACCCCGAGTCAGGTGAGGAAAATGACTATAAACAATTGTTGGTCTCAGAAAAAGCTGAGAACAACCAGGCACGAGGCTTTGAGAAAGTGTAAAGGGAAAATGTATGTGTGCAGCCAAGAAGTGCATGAAGTTAGTTAAATATACTGCTGGTTACAATGTTGAAATATTCATATATACCAGTCAGTTTGGTTGATCAGGGGCTTTGAGCCACACAACTGTCTTCATCCTTTTTAAATGACTAATGTGAAGGTTTGTCTAACAGACTAATTTAGTGCATGTGTAGGTCTGACGCTGCTGTCAGTTGTGTGTCTGGAGGAATTATTTCTTTATTAAATAAACAAAGCTTCAAAAGTGACTCAGAGTTGCTTCCGATAAAAGGCCACTTCACGCCCACACAGTGTATATGATTAATATGACAAATATTCATAATTATACAATCAAGGACAATAATTGCTAAATGGTTAACATGCTGAGTTCTAAAAGCTTCCAAAAATAAGTCGTTTTGACGTCCGTGGTTTATTGTCGTCCGTTTTACAAAATGCAAAGTGACAAAGCATGTCATGTGACCACACTTTGCCTTCAAATGACCATTTGTATACATTTCAGGTAGGTTCCTCCTATTATTTCAGTGGTTGTGGGCTGCTCACATCTTTTTGTCTCATCACCCAGAATGTTAAGACCAGGTTTATGAAGCTAAATTAGATGAGGATAGAACCTGACAAGAAGCCTTGGCAATAGGCTTATGTCACAGTGGTAACGTATTGTTATTGTACACCAAAAATGAATCATTTCTTACTCACTATTCATTGTGTTAAATAACTTTACTGCATTTCTTAACACTTGTCTAAAACATTTGCACAGTACTGTGTGTTTAAGATAGTTCAGTAGATATACATCTAGAATTGGGGGCGACTGGCTCAGTGGTAGAGCAGTGCCCTGTAGCTGGAGGTTTGGCGGTTCAAATCCAACTCAAAACTGTGAATACTGTCATTCTGTCCTTGGGCAAGACACTTAACCCACATTGCCTATGTATGTGGTTGTGTGATTGATTGGAGAGGCTGTATGTGCAAAAACATCTTTGTTAGTGTGCCCCAAGGCAGCTGTGGGTACCAAAGTAGTTTACCACCACCAGTATAACAGAGGAGTGAATAAATAATGCAATTGTCAAACGTGCTATATATACAATGCATTATTATTAAAATCTCTTCTTTCTTCTTCAGGCAACGGAAAGAACAGAAGACAAAGCATGCTGTTTTAGAGTTTCTATATTCTCTGGATTTGAGGAGGATCTTTTGGCTGTACAGTTTTGCGCCGATGGATCAGATGAGGCAGCCTTCACCATCATTATCATCACTCCCCTCTTCAAAAACAAAAAAACATTTTGGGGAACTACTGTCCATAGTGCGACTTCCACCCGGGTTTTAAGCCCGGCCTAAAAAGAGACATTTATATACTGTACATCTATATTTATTAAGAAGAGAATTTGCTGCTAAATTCAACTACTGTCTAGAAATCTAACCGGCTCAGTCACTTTAATGAGTACATGCAATGTGTATAGATTTTACATTTTTTGAAGTGGTGATATTTTTTAGTATTTTGTCTGATTTTCATACATCAAACTCCACCTCTGTTTGTCATAGAGGGATGTTATCTGTAGCAGCTCAATAAGGTTTTCTCAGCCTGTTTCGTTTGACCAGTTACTCTGAAGGTTTTTTTTAGGGCAGCTTAAGTTATAACAGATGATTTTACGGTAACTGGAGTGGTGCTGCCAAACTCAAGATTTTTGTAAAGAACTGGCATCATCATCATTCCCGGCAAATGCTGTGGTTTCTAGTTGTGACAAATGAACAAATGCAGGGCCGAAGGAAACACTGAATAATTATTACGTGGGCATTATGGCAATATTCAGTATGGCTGATAACTACTAACTGCAGTAACATTTCTCCCCATTTCTGGTCCATACCTGAGTTTAGCACAAACAAAGGTCTGCTGGAGTCTGCAGTGTTCAAGTCATGTGTGACCTTCCTGCCATTCCCATCTTCATTTGTACAAGTGTGTCCTTGATCCTGCAATGCATCTGCCATTGTTACATGTCTGCTCTGTCTGAGGACGCACACAGTAAATCCTGCCCTCGTCAGTGCAAATCACAGTTCATTTAACAGTGTTAGTCTATTTAACAGTGTTAAATAGACTGTAACACAAGTCTGTTTAACAGTGTTATAACAATAATCTTTATTTGTGGATACTTGTTATTGGTGTGGGATTCATGCAGATGCCCTCCCAATGGTTTTTTCCCAGAGTAAAGAAAATTAAATCTGAGTTAAAACAAATCAAATGTGTTTCCTTCATTTATTTATATATATAAAAAAGAACAGCCTATAAGCATTCAATGCTTTGTTTATTGAAAAAGACAATAAGACATTTTTACAATACAAAATTATACAGAATACATACTGTATACCAAGTCCAGTATAAAAGAACAATAAGTGTTACAGTTTTTCATTGATTTGAAATCTCGTCTTCATTAAAACATTTAGAAACAGATAATAGAACAAGGCACAGCCGGTATCTGAAGCATAGTGCATACAAGACATACAACACCACAATGAAACGGACAGTTTCACTCTGATGGATACTTAGAAAAGGAAGTCTTTTAAACAAGATTAAAAATCTCTGCAGCTCGCTACACGTCTCTACTGTCCACAGTGGACAGGGTCATGTGGAAATGTGCGGAATCACAAAGACGTCTCTGAGACATCAAGGCATATGGCTTTAACCAGGAGCTTTTAAACTTCTGGTTTTTGAAGAAATCAAGTGCAAAACTGTGAGGTCACATTTCGACTCTGTCAAGATGACTGCTGCTGATGAATGATGGGTTTTCTACATGAGATGATGAAGGTAAGTATCTGCATCAGGACTTGTGAGTGCTGGGCGACATGAGCAGGGAGGAGGGTGCTCCGTCCAGGGCTGGCAGGGGGACAGGCATGTGTCCGTTGATTAGACTGGGGAACTGTGGAGGAAGAGGCTCAGAGTTAGGAGGCGGAGGCGGATGTGTTCTGAAAGCTGCTGCATTGTCACCGGCTGCAGTTTCCTGTTTTTTAAACTCATTGTACCTCTTCCTCCTTGTCTGTCCCTGCACCTCTCTCAACAATCAAATTGAACACAAGCTGAAGTCACCAGTGTTTGTTACAGAGGATCCGGTGTGGTGTGTTTGCCTGCGCTATGCGTTTGAGAAATGAAGAGCTCTAAACCAGTCCGCCCTGTTCAGACGAGCTCCCGTGGGCTCAAACAGGAAGTATTCACAGGATTTCCTCTCGCGCTACAACCCTGAAACAGGACACCTCTGCTAGACCTGCTCACTAACATCCCAACAAATTCACTCTGCTATTCTGTATGCTTATTCAGTGTTTTAATGAAAATGTAAAGGCTATTAAGGTATTATAGCTACCACAGGAAAATGACATTGGTAAAATATGTTTGTTGAAGTGTATGTAAATTCTTTAGGTCAACAGTACTAGTACTTCTGGTATTTCTTTACTTCCTTTTTTTAAATGACACATCCGTGTTGGTGATCATTTTCTTTTACCTTTGTACCTTTGTGCTAATGTCTCACCTGGAAGAGGGAGCTGTGTCCCTGCAGTCGGGCCGGGCTGAGCGGGGCACCGGGGCTCAGGCTGCTCCAGAAGTGGATCCCTGATAACAGAGGACTGTGGGCCAGCAGCAAACCTGACGGGGTCTGGGAGGAGAGGGCGGAGTGTAAATAAGAGAAACCACTGAAGACACAAAGCGCAAAAATACACAGAGCCTGTGGCCGGTCAGCACCGCTCTGAGCGTCTTTGGTTAATGTGAAACATGCTGAAATTGTAAATGGACGTGTATTGGCGTTTGGAAAAACAAACTGCTGCAGCAGGAAGGAAGTCTGTGGTTTCTCCCTGAGTCCAGGGGTGGAGCGGGTGGAGGGGGCGGAGGGGGCTGTTGTTGATCGGGCGTAGAGGGGGGAGACGTGAAGAGAAAACATATGAAATCAATTTCTCCCTGTGTCCTGGCCCCTCCCCCACTTTCCCCTGTGTCACCTCAGAGAAGTGAGGACCAGCCCTGCTCTAGTTATTAATGGAATTATTGGAGCATATGGCATCACTTAGGGCCTCTTCCCCTCTCCTCATAGGTCCGACTCACTCAAGATTTCTGTAAATCTCTTGTTTTTCTCTGATCTCACTGTGTCTCTGTTATAAACAGTGAGAAGAATTTTAATGCTTTTTAGTTTGTGCTCAACACATGATGAGGTTAGATCATCAGTTATGTTACATCACAATGGTTTTAGGCAACAAGCTGCAGAGTTATCCAAACTGCTTTCACATAATATAATCTAAAAGGTGACAATACTTTCGAGGCCTGTGCGGTAAACACCCATCTTCTCTACATCAATTTAAATGCCTGACCTAGTTTGAATCCAAAAGCATCTTATTGTTTGAGTTAATTTTATCAGAACTTAATGTAGAGCAAACCAGTCCACTGACATCATAGTCACTATGATAGCATGTTTTAATTGTATTTTAAGAGTTAAGTGTGTGTGTGATCATTGCCAGACATGTGGCAGTGACATGACATGGGAGTGTCATGATTTGCAGTTTATTTTCTATTATTGAGTGAAAACTCGTGAGTCATAGTGTAGTGAGCATGTTGAGGCATGTCTAGGTACAGACAAGAAAAGCAGGGTTTAAAACTGCTGGCTTCAGCAAGTGTGATTTAATTTACACTGGTCTGTACCGCGTGACCAAAGTGGACACTGTTGAGGTAAGACTCACCTGTGCAGTGAAGAAGGCTGGTGTAAGAGAGCCACAGGGCAGTGCGGGGCTGTTGAGGGCAATCGAGCCGAGGTCACTTCCTGCCAGCAGCAGGGATGGGGCGGAGATGTCCAGGGCTTTGGGTTTTTTGTTTTTTGGAGGGAGTCCATCTCCTGAACTACTGCTAAGAGCATTTGTACTGTTCCTCCTCTTGTCAGGGGTATGCTGCGCCCTCTCCCTGTGTCCAGACGACAGGTTGAGTGGCTGGGCGCTCTCTGAGTCCTCCTCCTCTTTGACCGGGCTCCAGCTGGGGCCGTGATAAGGGGACGACGGGGAGTGGGACAGGGCCTGGGGTTTAGGAGACATGTAGGACTCAGGTTTAGACATGTACGAGTCAGGATTAGATGACGGAGGTGGGCTCCTGTCGTTGGTGCCAAACCGGATAACAGACCGCGGCTCGTCCGGCCGCTCCCTGAGGTTCTGTAGAGAGCTGAGGCTGAACGAGGAGTACAGGCCTGAGTGCAGATAGTCAGAGCGACACTGCTGTGATGCCAGGACGCCCAGAGCCTTCCTCCTAGTCTCCTCACCCTCCTCTTCCTCATCATCCTCCACCTCCAACTCAGGGTCCTCGCCCTCCTGCAGCCTGCCTCCACCCAAAGACATCTCCAGAGACTGAGGGTCCATCTTCAGGATCTCAGGGAAAGACACAAACTTATAGACGAACTTCTGACCAATCACTTTCTTGATGATGTTCTGAAATAGACAATACATTGAAATAATGCATGTGATTAATTGGGATAATTCAATACTCTGGCTACATGGTGGCAGATTAGTGAGCATTTTCAGGCACTCTCAAGTAGAAGGTCAAAGGCCAGTCAACACAAACTTTCTGCATCTGTAAATCCTCCCTGCGTTACCATGAGTTCTATTTGGCCTCCTGATTAACTGTTTAAAAGCCAAGTCACCTTTTTTCTTACAGGGGGAGATGTGATTATTTCTCATTGCCCCAGTTTGGAGGTTCCTGCAGCTTGTTCTCAACTTTGTTGTTTGATGTTGATGTGATGTTTTTTGCCGGTGCGGTGCACGTGGTTACAGTGGCTCGCAGTTCACATGAAGACACCAACTCCTCTGTTTCACAAGTTGAGCTAAGCTAAGTAAAGATAGCCACCGGAAAGGCTGACTGTTAACCACTCTGGCAACAAGCAACATCTGAAGCAGACACTATATTGTGTTAAGTGGGCAATTACGTGCGGTAAATGTTGATTAAATAATAAATATTACTAGTTGTAGTGGACTGGCCCTATGTGGAGCAGTAGAGACTTTTTCATGTTCTCACAGCCCGAGGTGAGAGAAGAAAGTTCTCACTTCTTGTGGAGTATAAATCGGTCTTAATGCATGTGTGACACTAAACTGCCCGTAGTGAATGAGAGTGGGTCAGTCCTGCAACTATGAGTCTATACCCGCCTAACGCCCATAGTTTCTGGTAAGTGGAAAAAGAGGAATTAATTGATATAATCGTAATTTAACAGGAAGCTTGTTCCACTGTATACCCCGGCCACGTGCTGTGTGTAGTGCCATGAGAAAGAGGAACAGGAAGTATCTCTTAGAAAACATGTTATAACCACAAAGTCACAGCTCAGAGCCAATCGAAAGCCCCCCGTTTCTGACCTTGTCATAATAGTAGCGTAGGGCTCGGCTCAGCTTGTCGTAGTTCATGTTGGTCTTGTTTTTGCGAAGCCCCCACAGTTTGGCCACTTCTTCCGACTTCAGCAGTTTGAACTCTCCGTCGGTGGAGGTCCAGCAGATCAGGTGTTTGTGACTCTGGTCCAGTAGCAACTGCAGCAGGAACTGCCACAGAGTGATGGCACTGTCCATACCTGACACGACACATATATATAAGATGTAGTTATAGAGTAGCATGACTGACCACTGGATATACTGTCGAAAATCTAATATTAATAATGAATCAATTGATCAGCTTTTATAGATACTCAAAAATGCTTTACCATTGACTGCATTATTCGTATACTCCACAGTCTCACAATTTTAAGATAAAATACATTAACCTTCACATAGGATTTTTTTCTTCCTGGTATGTCTATAAATCGATAAATTCTACATATACATACATACATATATATATATATATATATATATATATATATATATATACACACACATATATATAATACCATTGGTACCAGGGCAGCTAATATAATACTTTTTAGGATTCATAATACTAACTTTCACCCTGTTTATGCCCTTTTTGTTGTGAGTACAACTCCTGAGAAACTACTGATAATTAATTTAATGAATTAATTTCTTCTGTATTTTTGCAGTTTGACCATGACTATAATGCATTCTTTTTCTTTTTTACATGAAGTCATTAGTAATCAAATCTGAATAAACATGTTATCACTGATACCATGATATAAACGTCATATATGACCCAGCCCTACCCTTACATGCAGGGATGCTTCTAAAAGGCAAAGTGACTAGAAACAAACTTAAACAAAAATAATCACATTACCAGAAAAATGTCTTCTTCAGACCATGAAGTAAGTTACTGTCTGATTTGGACTTTGAAATGAAACATGTGGCTTAAGGAAGTCGGCCTGTGATGAATAGAGGTAGTTAATAAAGAGCCTAGTGTAGTGAAGTCTGCAGCAGTAACACACATATAGGACAGGAACAACAGCTCAAGACAGAAGTATGCTGCGGTCCGACCTGGCCCTCTCTCCACAGGAGGAAGGATGACGGGCCCAGGGTGGGTTAGTCATTTCAGAGAGGAATGTGCAGCCGCTCAGCTCCTGTCTACTGCTCCGACATCACCACATCAACTGTTTCTGCCTCACACTTAAGCAAGACATCACTAATAACTATTATCAGATTGTATTTATGTTTTACACATAATTCAGCCATGATCCTATCTCTTTAGCTACTTATATTATATTTACTGACAAGGATTGCGCGTCATCTTGCTTCATATAAGATCTTCTACTAAAATTGTAAGCTTTTCCTGACCTAATTTACATCATTTGCATATAAAGGTGGTATTGTTTTTTTCAATGGACCCCTAATTGCTGCCAAACTAGTAAATGTACCCACATCCTGAGACAGAAACTCTAATGATGAGTTTTTACTGATACATTGGACAGGGGCAAAAGGACGTCCGGTAGTTTGTCACCACAGCAAATCATCTGCCTTCGAGTGTGCTGTGATTCTCATATTGATTTGGCTTTGACACAACCCTCTCCATTTATCCAAGCTTGGGACCGGCACAAATGCAAGTGACCTTATGTGGCGGTATTGCTTCCTGTAAAGAGCAATTTATATGTGTTTGACTTGATGTAAAATATACAACGTTTTACACACTTAACGCAAGTCATGATCTTCCTATGGCAGGGGTGGGCAACCTGCGGCCCTTTAGGCTTTTTAATCCGGCCCGCCAAGCATTTTCTCAGATTTTTAAAAATGATTAAATATTGCCAGTTTATCACTCACATTGTTATAACCTGCAGTAACCAGTTAACTCCACATCGACATATTTTTTCACTGAGGTCCGATCGAAGGCTGTATGTCTCATTTGTCAAGAAATAATATCAGCCGGCCCACTTGGTACATTTTTAAACCCCAAGTGGCCTTTGAGTCAAAACGTTTACCCACCCCTGCTCTATGGGCTTCCCGATCCTGTGGGCAACTGTACTGAATGATCAAGCCTTGGAAAAGCAAAACATTAAACGTGTTATAGTCATCTTCGGTTTTCAATGCGACTAATTGACAAAGGAAAACCTATTGACATATTATTACTGGTACGTTATACAATAGCCCTTCTTGTCCCTACCCTCTCAATTTGTCCAGGCTTGGGACTGTATAGGTACACTTACTTGGGACTTCTTGTTCCTACATTTAAAAACACAACATAAACAAAAGCTGTAACAATGGTGAATGCTCGCCTCACCTCAGAAACCTGGCATCAATATCAGCGATTACAGTAACCAGACAACCACACTGATGATGGGCCTGATTGTATTGTTTTATCAGTGGAAGTAGGAGACACTAAAGACAATATGATAACACAGGGGTCACTATGGGTCCACTAGTGAGAGAAAAGTCAGGGTTTGAACTCTTTTCCGCCACAAGCCATCCCTTGAGTTTTCTATCTGCCATGTGAAACCACAAACCTGTCAGAGTCAGGACTTCCTCCTATTCTACTTCCAAGGACAAATGGTGTAGAGAGGGGATCCCACAGCAGGGGAGCGTTTCCCCGCTCCGGCCACACTTCCCACAGAATCCCAACGGAGTGGGTCAAAAGATCACATCATTGTCCCCCATTGTCCCAACTCCACCCTTCGACCCAGTTACTGGACGATGAGATAGGTAACTCTAATGTGGACGTCTGTTGTTATATTGGGATGCACGTTTTAGTTCGGGAAATACAATTCTAGATTTATCTTATACACTCAAGGGCTTTCCATGCATTTCCTCATCAAGGACAGATGTTTTCCTGTTCCTCATTCCTTAACATTTTTAAATTCCTGGAAAAAGCACGTCTAAACCAAAATGTAGGTAATTTATTAGAAATGAATACACACTCTTGGAGCAATATGCATATGGTTGACAAACATTCATACAATTAGATCATTTAGTCTCTATGGAGAGTCCTGTCTGTTCTCCAAAGTGTGCTGACTGTACCACAAGAAATACGTCAAGTAATCAAATTGGTCCATCTGAAAAAGGTTATAATTAGACCAACTATAAAACTGCAAGCTGCCACAAAGGATCTTAAACAGCAGAAAGCTACTGTAGATTTTGTCCAAAGCTTAAAAGGTCTAAAAGCAATTAATCGTGAAACAGTAAACCTTAATAGCCTGGTGCTGACATGATAAATAGAGGTAGATGGTTGACTGGTGAACCACATAAAATAAAGGCCATACCATTGTCACCGTGAGAGATGCTCATGTGGTAAAACCTTTCTAGGAATATCACAGGCACATTGTGGTGGTTTGTTTCACCCGGGGATGAGGAGGCTCGCTGTGCGCACAAAGGCATCCAGTGTGTTGCCTGAACGGAAACTCTTAATGAGATTAGATGGTGTGTGCAGACATTACTTAGCCATGACTAAATCTGCTCTCTTCCTGTTCGCAGACGGTGGAAAATTCAACAGTGGTCGAAAAGCATAGACACAAACAGTTGCCCCAGACAGAGGCCGCAGTGCTAAAATATTGCTTTTCGGGGAGTTTTTTTTGTGCATTTCCGGAGTTTTAAGTTGCATTAGTTTTGACGCACGCAAGTCTGAATCACTGCTCTGCCCCCATTGACTCTTTTTCAAGATGTTGCTCGGACCGGAAGAGCGTTGAGTTGTGTGTCCGAGCAGAAATACGCTTTAAACGGTCCATAAAATCTACCATAGAGTAAAAAGGTCCCACATTACCATCCATCCAGCGGACACAAAGATAACCGCGTCGACCACACCAGTTATAAGAGCGCATCACTAACTTTGTATCAACCACCACTCAACCAAAACAAGCTCACTTCAGTCAAAGAGGTCACTTTATTTGGACTTTACCTGCGGGCTCTTACTTGGTCCGGTCACTGCTCGAAACTTCACGGCGTCGCTGGAGAGTTTCCTTGTTTTTCCATGCTTACTCGTGGAGCTCTAGTCTACACAGTTGTGCTGGACTGAAATAGGATCCTACGCTTTTTCTTTTTCTGAGCAGGAAGTTGGAGCACGCAGACACAGAGCCGGCTGACTTCCTCTCCCCGACGATTCCCCAGGCAGTTTGCCGTCTGTGTAAACACACTTTTCCTCCCTCCTCTCTGCCGTTGACGGCCAGCAACAGGCCTACGTTGCGTCGGCTGCACACATGCTCGCGCTCAGCTCTGTCCAGCCCTTTCACTGACATCATCCGGCCTCGGGCTACTGGCTATGAGGCGTTCACGTGCTGCTCGTTGCTCAAGCGATTTTCAAGTCCAGTCTGCCCTGAATAGAGTTCATTCGTCCCCCCAAGATTTTTATAACGTAGTAGTAAACTTAAGATATCAAATCAACATGTAAATGAATCTGACCTATTGTTTTGGTTTGGAAAGTCGAAATATAAACAGATGTTAGTGTCCAACATGAATATGAGCTGTATCAGATGAATTACGCACTATTTAGTTAGTAGCCATAATGATAACACAATTGTGCGTAAGAGTGACACAATTTCCACCCGCTAACTGGGTTTTATTTGGGACCAGGTTGGCCTGTAAGGTTGTGGGTCCAATGCTGGGACTGGCTAAAAGGTATGCTTGCTGCTTTTACCTGCCCACAGGTACTGCAGCTTCCTCAAGCCAAAGGTGAACATAAATAAGCACTAGGCCCACACTCTTATGGGCCAAATGTTTCTCCGCCTCGTTCTTTCCGCAGCCATCACGTGATTTCAGTATGTCCATCAGGTCAGTGGAATACCTGTGGAGGTCAGTAGTCCAGATAGGCGTGGCTGGCCGCTGGCTCTGATTGGTGGATTAACTTTGAGCGCTCGGTGGTACCTTGGAGAGCTGTGAGACGCGCTCATTGCTGCTAAAGCGACTGATGCGCCATGCCTCGGTTTACGGTCCACGTCCGGGACGAGTGGTTGGCCGTACCTTGTCGGGACACTAAAAACACCGTCCAGTGGCTCGGTCTGGAGGCCCTGAAACGTTACATCAAGAACAAGCCTGACAATGGCGGTATCACTGCTGTGAAGGATACTCGTTTCATGGTGCGAAGGTGCCAAGGTCTAGGGCTGTTGGACGCAGACGACACCATTGAAGATGTTTTGGAGGATAATGACTTTGTTGAGCTCGGTAATAGCAATGATAAACAAAACTGTCAAATGTGCAAAAAAATCTGAAAATAGTAGTTCATGTGTAACAACATGTGTAACAACATGGGTAACATGTGTAACAACATGTGTAACAACATGTGTGTTTATTTCAGACATCCAAGGAGACACTATGTCCCCTGACTTCATACCCTGTGAGCCCGGAGTGTCTCATATGTATCCTTCAAGTTTTTAATTCAAACTATTTATTCTATCTTATTTTATTTATTATTATTTTTTACTTTTTCTCATTAAAGTGCCTTACATGCATAGTTATTGTATTGCTATTGTTAGAGATTATTGCATTTTATCCTTGATCAAATTTTCAGCACAGCAGCGTACAGAGAGCCCGATGAGGTACGTAGATACATAAATGTGTGTTTTTGGGTTTATTTCTGTTATTTTCACTGCTCTTTATTTTAACTGTTCACAGTTCATTTCTCTGGATGGAAACAGCCTCTCATCCACAGATCTGGTCAATTTAGGCAGAGGTCTCTACAAGATCAAGGTAATGATAAGTGAATTGGATTTGTGGTCACTAGGAGCTGTGTTAATCTTTGACATTATCTTTATCACTGTTTTAGCTGACAGCAGAGGCAGAACAAAATGTTGTGCAAGCGCGAGAGCTTTTGGACACCATTGTGAAGGAAAACAAAGGTTATTGCAGACTTTGAATTAATGTGTACCAAGCTTTTATAACTGTCCTGTTCTCAACTCACTGATCTTTGCTTTTCACAGTTGTTTATGGGATAACTACAGGCTTTGGCAAGTTCGCCCGCACGGTCATTCCTGTCAGCAAACTCAAGTAATGTTTATTTTGTGTAAAAGATTTGGGTCTTTTTTTTACTTGAGGATGACCATGCACTTTTCATGTGATTTCAGAGAGCTACAGGAAAACCTGGTGCGGTCTCACTCTGCAGGTAACCCTTCACACAATAATGCACAGTCTACTGTCTATTCATCCTCTGGAGGCTAATGCTCTGATGTTTAGGTGTGGGAAACCCGCTGAGCCCGGAGAGGACTCGCATGTTGTTAGCTTTAAGGATCAATGTCCTGGCCAAAGGGCACAGTGGCATTGCTCTAGAAACACTTCATGCAATGATCCAGGCCTTTAATGGTATGTACTGTTTCTTCAGTTCAACACCGTATAGATAAGTTCTGCAAATGTAATCAACAGTATTTTAAACTTTGTCCTGCAGCCTCCTGCCTGTCCTTTGTCCCGGAGAAGGGGACAGTGGGGGCCAGTGGAGATCTGGCACCTCTCTCTCACCTGGCACTGGGGCTGATGGGAGAGGGTAAGATGTGGTCACCAAAGAGCGGCTGGGCTGATGCCAAATATGTAAGCTCCCAGAGTCATGTGTGTCATAAATTGCACACTGATTAGTTCAGCAGGAAGTGCGCCTTTTGTTTGTTAGCGTGGACGGCTGCAGGGTCCAGTAGCAGCAACATGTTTGCATTTTGATGACCTTTCACATGTTTTCATCTCTTTCATCTCTGGCCAGGTCTTAGAGGCCCATGGGCTCAAGCCAATATCACTCAAGCCCAAAGAGGTAATGTTTAAGACAATCATGCACTCCACCTTTGCACCTTGGTTAAAAACACATTGACAGTGTTTTTGGTGAGATAAGCGGTGATGACCTCAAATCAATGAAATTATTTATTTGATACTTTAACTTGTAAACAAATAGTAGTAATAGTATTTAATTTACATTCACTACGTCACATACTCAGGTCACTTTTAACAATTATTTAACACACTTAACAAGTCCAACTAGTAAAGAGTATTTTTGTATCTCTCAGCCTATTACTGTATGTAGTAGGCTGGGCGATACAAAAATAGGCTACAAAATCTGACTTGTATACATTTCTTACAGGGCCTTGCTCTGATCAATGGGACCCAGATGATTACCTCTTTGGGAGCAGAGGCGGTGGAGCGAGCTCAGTCTATTGCGCAGCAGGCAGACATCATTGCAGCTCTTACTCTGGAGGTGCTAAAGGGCACCACTAAGGCCTTTGACAGTGGTGAGAAAATAAGACACAAAACACAAAGCCTAATCTAGTCATTTCTGTCTCGTTCATGTTCCATTTTTTGTAGACATCCATTCACTGCGTCCTCATCCTGGTCAGATAGAGGTGGCTCTGCGTTTCCGCTCACTTCTTGACTCTGACCACCATCCATCACAGATCGCAGGTCAGACAGTAGATCCTGAAACTGAAAATTTGGGGGAAAAATTGTAAATTGTTATTGATTGTACTTCCATTTTTTTTCAATAATCCTAAAGAAGTTTAATTTAGACTTTATTTTCATCATGTGTGTCAACAACAGCCCTTAGACCTCAGCACAGTCAGTGTTGACCACCCAAAAGCTATCTAACTAAATAGATGTGTAAATGACTGTCCCTGTCCCTGTTTCAGAAAGCCATCGGTTCTGTGACAGAGTGCAGGATGCCTACACCATGCGATGCTGTCCTCAGGTAATTTTGGGTCAACCCTTTAATAATATGGCAAGAGCTTCAGTTCTTCGTGCATGCATTGTAAGTGTATGCTTGTATTATATTTTACAGGTTCACGGAATCGCCAATGACACAATTAATTTTGTCCGAAACATCATCAATACAGAAATCAACAGTGCCACTGACAACCCTGTATCTTTTAAGACACTTTTCATTATACTTCTGTTTGATTCATTGCTTTGTGCGATCAGACTTAACAGCTGTATTAGATGGTGTTTGCAGAAAGAGGTGAAACTATTTCAGGAGGTAATTTCCACGGGGAATACCCAGCTAAGGTACTGCATCCACCATCGAGGCTCATTTAAGTCTTTATTTCGAATATACTTTTAATGACTATAATTGACTTACCTTTAAGGCACTAGACTTTTTAGCCATAGCGGTCCATGAGCTTGCCTCCATCAGTGAGAGGCGGATTGAGAGGCTGTGTAATCCGTCTCTGAGTGAGCTGCCGGCCTTCCTCGTCAACGAAGGAGGACTCAACTCTGGCTTCATGATCGCTCACTGCACGGCTGCTTCGCTAGGTTGGCAAATCATTAAGGAAAGAAATGAAATGTTTTATTTGATATGTTATTATTATTCTATGTATTTTATACTTCAGTTTCAGAAAATAAGGTCCTATGTCACCCATCGTCTGTGGACTCCCTGTCGACGAGTGCGGCCACAGAGGACCATGTGTCTATGGGAGGGTGGGCTGCGAGGAAGGCACTGCGGGTCATTGAACATGTCGAGCAAGGTTGATTATATTCGACTTTTTCATTCAATTACAGAATGTTTTGTACCTATTTGTAACCAAACAGTGGAAAGGGTCAATTCAGGTAATGTCCTGCATGTTAGTAGTTATATTGACTAGTTAGTTATTAATTTACCTACATTTTAAATGTGTCAATCTCATGCCATAAAAGTCAGTCCAGCAATCTTTGACAAAACTAATAATGACCAAACTACTGTTGTTGAAAATGACTTTGTAACTAGTCATTTTAATCTGCTTGTGTAGCCAAAATATGATCATAACTGCGTCATCAACATGATTATGAAATATTATATTCACCCATAATAATTCGTATTTTATGTTCAGTTCTTGCCATAGAGCTGCTGGCGGCCTGTCAGGGCATTGAGTTTCTGCGCCCACTGCGTACCACTACTCCGCTGGAAAAGGTCTATGAACTTGTTCGCAGCGTGGTCAAGTAAGTCAAACAGACGTGGCCAAGGTTCAAAAGTTTTAGTCCTTTGAAAAGACGTACAGATGAGTTAATATTTATCCACTACTGTCTCTTCTTTTGGTCTAAAACAGGCCGTGGATTAAAGATAGATTCATGTCTCCGGATATTGAGGCAGTGCACAGACTCCTGATCGACCAAAAGGCAAGTGCAGAGAAGAAGTTACTGGTGATACATTGTTCTGTTCTGTAATGTTGTTTTTATAATATTATTTTCAGATCTGGCATGTGGCCAAGCCCTACATTGACAAGTATGCGACTGAATACATTCCTGAGTCTCGTCCTGTCAGTCCCACTGCCTTCTCTCTTGAGTCTCCAGCTTCTCCCAGAAAACGTGTTCGCCTCGAGTGATGATGTTATGTTTAATCTGCTTTTAATGCTTTTAATTATAGTACAAATAGACAGAAATCACCTGAGCGCCATACAAAACAGAAATCAGTTATGTTAAGTTTCCTATCTATGTATTAATTAGGCTATTTTAGCCTGCACTATTATCATTGATATTTATCTTTTACATAATTTAAAATGTGTCTGATTTGTATTGCCTTACTACCTCAGCCATGCAGTAGGCCTATAAAAGCATTAATGTGGTATTATCTAACTATATCTCAATGTAGCGCTAGTTTTACATGCCTGCTTTCAGCAATATTTGTGCCTCAGACCTACAGATAAAGCAATAAATCAAAGGCTAATTTAATGTTGGTTCATTTAACATAACATGGAAATACTAAGTGGAATAGTTTGACTCCTTAACCATTTTAATAAAATAACCAAACTAGTGATTTTGCATCTACCACATTATTTCTTGATTTCATTTGTTGACCTGTGCTTCCAATGGAAGTACCATAAGTTCTAGACTAGCAAAGATGATTGCATGCTAGGCTATTTTACAGTACTACTATATATTACTCTAGGGACTACTAATGTCGCATTACTTTGTCTACGATTACTAGACAAAATAGATTGATCAAAATCCCATCGAAAGATACGCAGATGTAGAATGAACAGAAAAAAGAATCTATCTACTACAACACCTGTAAATAAAACCTTTGTCTTTTTCGAGTCTTTTCGAGAATTTGACAGCGAGGTTGCATTAGAGAACGCATTACGCGTCAGAGTGCCACTGTAAAATAAAGTATATTTAAAAAACTTGTCTCCTTCGAGCCGGATTCGAACCAGCGACCTAAGGATTTCCGCGCTTAGCCGTGGCTGAGCCGTACCTCTACAGTCCTCCGCTCTACCAACTGAGCTATCGAAGGGACGTTACATTGAGGAGCAGTTGTACTGTATACAACTGTACAAACATAATGTACACGACAAATTATCTTGCGGAGCTAAAATGCTACAAACGCTGGTTAACGACAAATGGCGTTCTTTGCTTGTTCGTGTCAATAAAATTTAGCGGTAGTAGACCATACCATTTGCGATGTTTTACGAACATTTCTACCAAATCTAACCATTTGTACTTAACTAACACGCTGACGAGTCTAAATGTACTCCGCAACCTTTACAGCTAACCAAACCGTAGATTCTCTTTTTCATTCTTTTTTAAATCGCTTTTTTGAAATTGTCCATTAAACGCAATAAAGCAATGAGTAGATTCACATTTCCAATAAAAACAAGGTCTTAAATGACATTGTCGTTACGCGTAAACGCACACAGCTGTATTCAAATATAAGATGTAAACTCTCGTTCAGGTGAAAGTTTTGTTTTTATCCTGAAAATAAAAAAATATTCTGGTTAAATACTCACAATGACCACAAGATGGCAACGTTGTTTAACTTTGTGCTTTCTGTCTGCTCCAGGCCCAAGGTGTAGTGTTTTTAATGAATGCACAAGGGTTTAAAGAAGGCATAGTATTTTTAGTTTGTTTTATGATTTCCCGTCCAAGTGGCTAAAACATTCTTTTATGATGACCTAGATTGACTGAGAGCTATTTACATTTTTTAACAGTAAGCAGCAGTAGGACATATGTGTTGAAATATTTCTTCACTATTTTGGAGTACAGCTAGAATTGTAAAACTTTAACCAATGTTGTGAAATTATATAACTGAAGTAATCTCATTCTTTATCTGATTTGACTGATAGTTAGAGTCAGTAACAACAATGTGCGGATAGACGCTGGGCTTAAACAGCTTCATGGCAGTGACGCAGTAGACATTCCTCTCATAGCAAGGACTCAAATCCACTGCTTCATCCATCTTTGACCAAGATTATCATCCCATATCTGTTCCTGACCTGAGCATCCAGAAAATGCTATTTAACTTAACCCTTAAGCCCCTTAACTCAACTTGTTGACATTTAAGGGCATGTTGTTCAGATTAATTCTATATTTTATGGTTAGATACAGAGGTGGTAGAGTAGCCAATAATGTTACTCAAGTAAGAGAACCGTTACTTCAAAATGTTACTCAAGTAAAAGTAAAAAGTACTCATTCACATAATTACTGGAGTAAGAGTAGAAAAGTACTGATGAAAAACTGAGTAACTGTTTGAGCATAACGTCAGTTAATTTGTTTAATTTTGTGTTAATCTGGAAAAAAATAAAAAGATAATAATCAGATTTTGATATTTTCAAAAGATAAACTAAAAACATAAATAATATTTTCAAAAATTAAGGCACAAGGAACAGAATTTCACATCATCACATTTTTCACA
>JAVQKC010014627.1:0-15545 GCA_036025475.1 Philypnodon macrostomus
TAATCGAAGATGTACCAAACTCAATCCAGTTCTGCATCTTCATGATATGTACCTGTGTGCAACAGTTGAAAAAGATCCAGCAAAGACTTTTTGAGTTATTGCGTTCACAGTTTTGGCACATTATTAATTAATTTGTTAATTAATATTTATCGTTGAAGTACCCAAATCGATACAGTTCGGAGTCTTTATGGTTTGTACCTGTGTGCAAATGTTGAAACTGATCCGGCAATTCGTTTTTGGGTTCACAGCTAGGATCTGCGGACGTGGACCGACGTGATTCCATAATATCTTTGTTTCGTCAATATAATGAAGACGCTACTAGGTATTTGCTTTGGAATTAATACAAAAACAAGTGACAGTCAAAAATAATGTCATCTTCAAAATTAAATATTGGGAAAATGACTAAATATAATGATTTGAATGTGTGTTATTTATGAGTTAGGATTACAAATGAAGTGTCAGTCAGTGCATGGTGTTTCTAGAGGTTATTGGAAAGAGCTTTTGGAGTGTTATCCATAAACTGTCATGTAACTCCTTCAGTGAATGTATTAAAAGGAGAAAATGATTGTGGTTTGGTGTAGCTGTCGGAGCATGTGGCCCATGTTCTTGGAGCATACGGCTCGTCCTGGCATTTGTCGAATGTTACTGCCCACACTTCTCCCTGATCACTTTATGTCCTATCAAATAAAGCCATAAAAAGACCAAAAAAGATGATACTTGGTTAAACTCTCCCAGCGGTCTTTTATTTGAGCGCTCACACTCATAGTTTTCCTCCAAATTCTTACATTGCGTCTCAGTTGTGTGCCCATTAGTGGATACATATTTCTCTTCTTTACGCTGTTCTGCGCGTGTTCAGGCAGAGTCGAATTGGGACATTCATTATACCTTCTAATGGATTGGAAAATGGAACCCTCCACTCACCAACTCCTGATTATTGCTTCTTCTTCAATTGTGTTTACCAGGAGTTGCTTTTCAGTCCATATAATGTGTCCAGGGCTGGAGTGGTTTTCTCCTTGTTGTATGGATGTTGTTAGACTGAAACCTGAGTGGATATTGAAGTTTCTTTGATCATCTCTAAAATGAGGCCTTTTGCTAGCACGCACGCAGCAATAGATATTGTTATCTGCCTCAATCTTGTTGAAAAGAAGCATTTGCTAAAGCTGTCTGGCTGCTTTATGATCCATGTTGTCCATTTGTGGGAATGGACGTGCCACAAGCCATCCACTTGCTTATTAATGATCTCTATCAATCTTAATTTCCCAGATGGGTCTCTCAAGATTCCAACAGTAAATGTAGCAGCTCCCCCAAAAAGTCTTTAACTGGAGCACACTGTAAAAATGAACAGGTTGACCTAACGTACAACAAAACTAACCTAAAATGCATTGCCTTAAAAGTTACATTATGTCAATTAAATTACACAAAGCAGTATTTTTTTCTGCACTGATGAAGACGTGTCAAAGCTTGTGCAAACGGTTACCATGGCAACTGACCCGGGACATTGGGCAGTTGCAGTGCTGACAACCATTCACTCTCATTCCTTCCCTTAGGATATTTTTGACACATTCAATTAAATACAACAACTACTAAGTAAAGCTGTCAAGAAGATTAAGCACTGAAACTAAGAGATGAATTTACTTCTCACATATTTTTAAGGCAACTGGGTACCTATTTTTTTTTTTGTAAGGTTAACCAGTACATTTTTACAGTGCACATTCTCCATGTGACAGACTGAGCTCTACTGGTTAATTGATCTTGCCAAAGAGAAGAGAAGAATCCTTTATAGCGTTTAAAGTTGATAAATTTACAGAGCTGTGTAAACACCTCACAAGTGACACTTTCCCCGGGACTTGTCTGTGGATTCATACCAAATCCAAACTTGGAAACAAGAGGTAATGTGGGGTAAACGGCACCAAAGACATTAATCATTTTGTTTTATCAGAACATCCAGAAAAAAGTGAATACCTAATTGATTTTAATGTTAATTCTCGATGGCACAGCAGAGCTCATCTGAAATCTGGTCAACATGTGCATACTGTTGTTGTGTCCTTAGGCATGACACATCACAAACCATGCCTACATATAAAAATGTGTTAGTGTGATTGTTCAATGGTGGTCAGAGGGGTAATTGATGCTTCATGGCTGCCACGTCTCTGTCAGTCTGTCCCAGGGCATCTGTGGCTGTACAGTAGTTTACCACTACCAATGCAATGCGAGTTAATGAACAATGCGTAACAACGAGTGTCAAGAAAAAAAATCTATGTATTATATTATCATTCACTTTTTGTGATTCAGTTTGATTTACTATGATGTCGCCGGGAGCGCAAGTTGAGAACATGAATAAAAAAGAAAACTGGTTGTGATGCAGCTCTAAGTATTTGTGGACCCTGTATGCTTTGCAAATATATGGTCCAATAATACGTACTCTGTAGACCAGAATTAGAAACTAGGCCGTCGATCTACATTGTGATCTCTCATAGAGGTGACAAAATTAGACAAGAGGAAAATGTATGAGCGTCCTGGGACCCCTTTAGAAGTAGGTGAATTATTTAAGTACCTGGTTTCCAAACAAGTTGAATCCATTGATGGCCTCCAAGGCAGCTTTAGCCAGCCCCACGGAGCTGAAAAAGAAAAATGACACATCAGACTTCAGTGATTTATTGCAACCTAATATGCTTGTTAGAAGAAGGCAAGAACAGGCACCAGTGTTCACACTTGAATGTAAAATGGCTTTTTGTCTAGTAGTCAACACAGGCCTCTGATATTGTGGTATATACTATAAAAAAAGGCTGCTCTAATT
Source organism: Philypnodon macrostomus (assembly GCA_036025475.1). Lineage (NCBI taxonomy): Eukaryota > Metazoa > Chordata > Actinopteri > Gobiiformes > Eleotridae > Philypnodon > Philypnodon macrostomus. The sequence continues at coordinate 2,798 of JAVQKC010014627.1, forward strand.
GCAGTCCAGACAAAATGTAAATCAATTTTCCTGTCATTTTGTTTCCCCTTTTCGAGCTGCAGCCAAGATTTTCCTACAAAGAAAAGAGGGGAGGCATAGAGAGTCTGCTGACATATCAGAAATTGCTCAATACCATTAAGTGAAGGCTAAATCGATGCTTAAATACAGTGGAAGATTCGCCTGGCCTTTTTAGCATGAAGAGAGCTGCACACAGGGGCAGTGCTGGTCTGCAGAACTGTCAGCACCTCAGCAAGAGTAGAGCAGATATAATGTAGGGTGAGGAGACAGGAGGTTAAAAAAATGGGGAAACGGAGCAAAACAGTGTTATGATGAAATAGTTGGAGTTGACAGCTGCAGAGAGAAAATGGTATGATGAAAATGTTGCTGGAGAGAGTTTGTCCCTGAGTTTATACTGTATACTGAACACAATTAGTTCTGCTTACAATGTGTTTACCTAGAATACAGTTGCATAAAGTGCGCTTCGAAGGTTAAATTTTCACTCTTCTCTTTTGGCTTTTTCCTTTTCAGACGGCACACCAAGTCATCTGACACCTAGGGCCAGATTCACGCAAAAAAACGAAAATTGCGCTCATTCAGTAGCTCACGCAAAGACACCAAAAAACACGCTAACCTCATTTGTGCCAGGCTTTGCAATTTCAATTTTTTTTTTTTTTTTTTGCGTGTGCTACTCATTTACCACGCATGCAAACCTTTAGTAAATCCGGCCCCTGGTGTGCAGTGATATTCATTTGGCATATGGTTTAATGATTTGTACAGACAGATTATGACAATCTGTGACTGGAATAGTTGAAGGTTAAGATTCATTCACATAATTTCCCAATATTTTATTTTACAATTGAGAGTTTCCTTCCTAGTTGGAAAGTTTGAAGGTCCTTTTCTCAAAGCCATACAAACACATATATATGTATAGGTGAACTTGAAATATAAGTCCTTACTAAATCACAGAGGATAAATGTGAAAGTGATTGGTTTTGTTAGCCCTACAATTAACTGGTGAATGTTCAAGGTATGCACCGCCTCAGCCTATACAGAATAATAGGTAGAATATAAAAGTATATAAAAAAGAATAGATTTGTTGTCAGCCAGCCAACCAAGCAGTTCTATTTTCTAAGTATGTTCTCCATATATGCCTGACAAATGCACATACAATACATCGCTTGCCTTACAATCTAACAGTTAAACTCTACCTTTGCCAAAAATAGAAATGAAGGTTGAATTAAATAATAAAGAGATTAACACTAATGCCTGAGATTAACATGTTGCCATAATGTCATTGTCAAGCAGTACGGCTTCTTCCAAAAAATCTTTTATCAGCTGGCTATTACACCACGTCCTTAGCAGTTAAGATAGGCTCCGTGTAGATCAATAAATATATGCTGCTTACCAAATGACAAAAGACAATTATCATAAATACAACATAAAGTTCTGAAATGAATGGAGATGTTCATGTAAGTGGCCTTAGTGCTCTAAATAAAACAGGCCCGCCCTCGCCTCTCGGTTGACTGATAAACAGCAGCAATGAATCACTTGATTTGAAATGGACAAATGAGTAATCGGCCTAAATGAGCACATCCTCTCTTATTCCTTCAAATAAATGTTTACATTTTCTGCCCACTGGCTCTCCGAGACCAAAATGACTGCTCAGTTTTATCATGTGCACAGATCTTGTTTACATGAACCCATTTTGAATCCCATCCTTTTCACTATTTAGATCACTATTTGCATACGGCACGTCACTTTGTGTAATAGGGGTTTGTTAACGCTGAAAATCCTCTACATGACCATCGGGACTGAAGTTGTCCTCTGTGGATCTTAGCAGGCTGATGTCAATTGTTTGAGAAGGGGGAAGGAATCAAGACTTGGAGATAAGCACTGGGAGAAAATTAGGATCTTTATCAAGAAAACTGAGGGATGAAGGAAAAGGCCCTCCTGTCCTTGAGCCATTAATCAGGAGCAGGTAGTGTTTTTTGGCCAGTGGATTTAACTAAGCCAAAACAGTGTCTTGTTTGCCATTTTTCATCTGTGATATTGTTTTATTTCCCCTCAGGTCCCAAACATTATTAAAACTCACTAGACAATGTACTATATATCTAAGAAATGTGTTTCAGGAAGTAGTCTATAATGCATTAAATCACTGAGAGTTGTTTACATACAATTGTTTCCATTTCTCAAGTTCACTCTACATATTTGAAACTACTGCAAAAGACCACATTTTTACAGATAAAGCCAACACTCAACAGTTTGCTTATATAAATAGCTTAATACACAGTTGGTTCTTTCTGTATATAAAGCAGAAATCCATTCTCTTTCAGAGGCAGAAAAATGACAGTAGTTTTTCTGCAATCCTTTGTCATATACATCACTGGGTAGAAGTTATAGTTATTAGAGTGGCTATACAGTTATGACTAATACAAGAAATGTTGGTCTGAGAAAGTAAGCTGTTTCACCTGTTATCATAGAATTTATTTTGCATGTATTATTTTGTAAATATTGTATGATTTAGATTTACCTGGAATGAAGCTCAGTGCTGCCATTGTTGTATTTGCTGCCTCGCTCCCAAATGCCAAAGTCAGGAACTCGATAGGCTCTCTCCACACAGAATACCAGATTTTGGATGAAAGAAACCTGTGTGCACAAGTTAAATGTTAATCATGTTAATTATTCATTCATCTTCCTCAACTTTACCTGAGTAATAATATTTTGAAGTAACTGTATTCTTACTTGAGAAAAATGTTGAAATCTATAAAGAGTTTAGATTAATCAAATATTATTTTAGATTAGTAAAACTAAAAAATAAGCAGAGGTCAATTGCACCATTTAAAATTGATCTCAGTGTATCTATTAAAACTGAATTGACTCTGCTTTAACTGATTTAAATCAATAGGGATAGAGGAAATGACTAATTCATTATGCTGTCAGGACTCCGGATTTATATAAAAGAGAGGGGGAATAACTGTTGTACTGGCTGCTTTTCTGATTAAACGTTACATTGTTGCTAGCTAGGAAAAATGTTATGTTGCTTAACAGACTATGGATTGGCAGAGAGGTTCAAACTTTTGAAAAAACTTGCTGACTAATTAATGGAGAAATCAGTCAGAATCAACAGAAGAAAAATAAATCTCAGGGCAACCAGCATCAGTTGCATCATCAGTGGTACAGCTGCAGTCACTGTTTGACAGTTGGTCCAATCTTCCTGTTCAACTTCCTGTTTCCTCTGTAAACCGTTACCTTACCAAAACCATGACAAACATTGGAAGGGTCATATTTACTTTTTTGATTTGTCTGGATGTTTGTGAAGAATGTTTTTGCCAAATTTTGTAAATTTCCCTAAAACTACATTGTTCCATCAGTAACTGCCATCATATTGGTCAGATGTGTTCAGGGCCAGGGGGTAATTAGGTGTTTCAGGTTTGAGCCGTAATCGGGCAAAGTATGTTAGAGGCTGTCAAATATACCTGATTTCAATCAATTTCAATCTAAAATGGCTGACTTCCTGTTTGTTGTAGGGTGGGGTCATAATAATATTTTATGTTGGGTACACTGTGGAGAATCACTGTACCAAGTTTCATTGCTCTCTGCCAAAGTAAGTGTGTCCAGTGTCCCATAGGGGTCATGAATATCAAAAAAATATTCCACGTACCCCCTTCAGTGGGCCCTCATACCCCAAGAGGTCCCTGGATCCTGGTTGGGAAATATTGCAATAGGCTGGTTCTTTCGTGTGATATTTTTAATGTATGAATTATTAAATGCTTATAGAATGTTCTGTGTGGTGGTATGATGGTGAGAGCATATGATAAGAATAGTGCGTTAGAAATGGCACTTCACTGATCATTAACCCATCGGAATTCAGTGCCAAGTTTGCGCTTCCATGACAACGGACAGGCCAGCGTCCCGTTCCTATAGAAACGGAGCGGAAGCGCGCGGTGACCTTGGTAACGCGCGTGGACTGAGATTGGAGAAGTTGCACAGCTGCACTTGTTTTCAGATTCTCATCAAACTACTTTAGCGTCTCTCTATTTTCTATCGCTGCTATACGATAAATGTTGCAGTAATTTCACATTTAGCCACATGATTTTAAGCTAATTACTAGAGCTTATCTTTCAATGAGTTGTCAACGGGAACGGAGTGCAGACTCCCCTCGACTGGAGGACGTGATTCAGGTGGGTCAAGCGTTCATTCTTTCTGCTGATTGTGTGCTTCTTTTTTGCGCTTTTGATCAGTATCTTTATTGGGGCTAATGTTAGCATAAAAGGCAATGGTGGGTAGTAGCAACTTAACGTAACTCAGTTACATTTACCTAACTAACGTTCTAGTTTTACTGCACCATACTTTTAACTTTTACTTATTATTTTATTATTAAGTGGCAATACAAGTTTGTAACTCGAGTAATAGTACATGTTAACTAGCCATAGATTTATGTCTTGGAAAAGTTAACATTTGCAGGAATATGTTATTACATTAAAGATACATTATACATAAGAAAAATACAGTTATAGTTACTCGGTTTCACCTAGTATTTTTTGCTCTTGGGTAATGATTCAGATAATACTTTTACTGGAGTAACATTATTTAAACCTACTTTTTTGTAAAGCTGTTCTTAGCATTGCAGTTTGGCAAGACATATGTGCTTTATTTTATTTTAATAATAGAGCAAATTATAGAAATAAATACAACATTTTCACACTGTCAAATTAAAAGGTTTGTAGCTTTGAAATCTAAGGGTCACTTTTGCCTCCAGTTCCCTCCATTCTACAGACACAAGTTTATCTGCTTCTGGACTATTGTCTCTCCGTTAATCCCATAATGGTCTCATATAGCATCTTAAAATCATGTTGTGTAAAATTATACCTAAACAATAAAGACATGACAAGCAAGAGATTTATGGAACATTACTTATGCCTAATGCAACAGGTCACATTTTAGGACAGAATAGCTCCAGAGGTAAGTTTCACTTGTTCACTAGGGAGGAACATAATTAGTTGTTTATCTATATTCACCCAAAATTCTGCATATCATACATACAAGAGTCTATGGGGTTTTACAGGCTGAAACAGTTGATAGAGAGGCTGGTACTGATACTCTTCATGCTGTATGCAAATTACATTATTTCACAGTTATCTTCATGAATACACAACACTGCTGCATAATACAACACTTGCATCACAGCGGCAGAAATGTTTGCTTTGGATAATGCTTATTTAGAGTTTGTATATCAGTTATAGTCAATGCCGAATAGTTCTTCTCATCTTTAGCATTTCATTGCATTGTTGACTTTGTGTTCACCTGCATTTCAACCTGGAGAGACTCACAAGAATCAAACAGACATTAGAGATGATTTATTCAGCATGATAAAATACACATTTGGAGATTAGAAAGACATGCGCATGGAGATTTATATCTGAACATGTATGAGGATAAAATCTTCTAAGGTAGAGGCTTGGCTGGAGGAGAGCAGGGAGGAGCTCCAGGTGACAGGTAGAGGGCATGACGTTGATTCGGCGACTGCCAATAGTCTTCCAGTTGAATTTACGAATAAGCTTCATATGAAAAAATGAAAAAATTAAATCTGAAATGATACAGTGGTCCAAAATGAGATCATTCTGCCTCAACATCTCTTCATAAACTGGGGGAAACATGATATATCAATACATTGATACAATTATCCATCATCAAGTTGTATTTGCACAATTAATATGATAATACATATTCACTGTTACGCAGTGCACTTTTAAATGTGCATTATTTTGATTTGACAATTTAAATTTTAAACATTAACAAGTCTTTTTTATGTTCAGTTTAATTTGAATAAAATAACTATAATAATATCTTTTTATATTGATTAAATATTTGGTGAAATTTGCAGCTAATATAGATATTGTTGGTTCATGAATCACAATAAATCACAATCATAATATTATCATTAACAAAGCAGTGATTTATACATTTTAGCACCCTAGGACCAGAATATGTTTCATTTAACATTTGAATTTTGTTGACAATACTGCATCTTTTGACTGAATAATGACCCTTAAATAAAATATGTCAAATTAAGACTGGGATCTGGACCTCTGTGACCTCATACAGCCACAAATATAGTGTCCACATCTCTGACGTTTTGATTTGAGATCACTTATATGATGATAGAAGCTGGAGGAGTCCCTGCTCGGCTCAGGAGAGGATGCCCTGACCCTGGGAGGAGATGGACTGGACTCCACAGCGCCCCCTACACCAGTGTCCAGCCTTATCTGCCAAATCATCACCAGAAGCCTGTCTGAGGATGAGCCTGGTATGAAAGAATACTCCTTTATCCCTCCATCACCAAATAGTAAAACATAATTGTCATCCCTCTGTGAATCTGTGGGTATCCTGCCTGAGAATGTTTGATGAAAGTCTCCCATTAAGCATTTTGTCTTAAGCTGCTCATGTCCAGCATTAGGCACAGTTCGTATTCAGATGGCACCAGTGTGTAATTCAAAGTTTTACATTTACTTAGTGTGTGTGTCTAGACATTTTGTATTTATTGGGAGCATTGTTTTACTGTAAGTGTTCCAGTTAAAATGCTACAGAACCACCATACCAGTTGTCACTCATTTATGTATGCATGATGTGTTTGACTCCTCAGATGGCATCGCAGAGGTCAGTGAGCCGGCCACTAGCAGAGCCCAGAGAGAGCAGCCTGCTGTTAGCTCTACAGACCCTGACCACACCATAGTGCAGACCAACCTCACCGACAGGGTATGACAAACATGCACCTACAAGGTTTAGTTTTTAGCCAACAAAAATATTTAACTTTAAATAAACAAATAAGTTGCCTTTATTGTAATTATACATAGTACATATAACAAAATTGTGTCACTAGATCAGTTTGGCTAGTCCTGAGCCATTGCAATTATGAGCGCTCCGCCATAGTGGACCATTTTGACCAGCATGTTTTCAGTTTTCAGACCCAGGAGAAACATGCTCCACACAAAGGCCCTAGGGACCATCTTGCTGTGAGGCAGCAGTGGCACCACTATGCCACCATGCCGCTTTACAGCGTGGTAATAATGTGGTAATATTACAGAATAGTAATTCTGGTTATACTACCCATGTCAGCTATTAGCATGTTAATACACAATGATTATTGGTAACATATAGTTAGGGTTGGTAATTACATAGAAATTACTTTGTTACCTGTCTATTTCCACAGTATTACCATATAACAGTGGGCCGTGAGCAGGATAGTGTTTTTATTCGCATTAATGGAAATTGGTTAACAAACTACATAGTGAAGCAGTCAGGGGCGTCTCAAGCTTTTCAAAAGTGTGGGGGTGTGCAAGTTGTGGAGGTGAAACACCTCTAGCCACATTATACACCAGCCATATTTCTGACATTTAATTAGCCTCCTGTAAAAGACTTCATGCACCAAATCCAGCTGAAAGGGCCTAATCACCCTGATAAGCTATTTAAGCCACTGTTATCAGTACAGTACAATTTTCTCAAATTTGTGAGAAATTAGTCTTTTTTATGCTAAGATTCAATTATGCTAAAAACTATTTTGGATTAAATTAGAGAAAAACAGGGATAACCTGTTAAAATAACTAAACCAGATCCACACCAGGACTCCATCTCCAGTCTGTGGTGAGAAAGGAGTCACATTTTAACAATGTTTATGTCCAGCACCTGGTTTATTCTATTATTTGTATTATACAGATAACATTGTTTATAAATAAGTTAGTCTTTTAGTGTGACCTCCACTTCCCCCTGCAAATCTGAGAGGCGGGCGTTATAGTAAAGTATCCAATCATGAATCCGTTCGCCAGTCAAACCGCAGTGCTATTGGCTCAGAGCCACTCACAGAAGAGTGTGAGATGAACATGCTGACAGATGAGACAGCTGACAGAGATGCTGTGGAGCGGTCTTATAAGAGCAAATATATATTCAAATACTGTTTGTACAGATAATGCTTTGTAGTCCCACTCAAAGTGATAGTTTAGATCACTCTAACAGTTTAGTTATTAGTTTAAAAGTGTGGGTGTTGTACCCTCCAAAACCCAAAGGTGTGGGAGTTGCATCCCCATGGGTGTGACACACCTGGAAGCAGTATATACTCAAAAGGTTTAAAGGCCCACAAAAGCACACATGCAAAGTGATAAATGCCCCTCCAATTAGGCCAGTTTATGCTCCCAAAATACAGAACAAATTCTGAGCTTACCATAACATTATAGGTAAGAATTAAACTTTAGGCCAGGGATGGACAAATCCTTCTTATTCCGAGGGCCAATACAGTATGGTGCATTTCAGTTGTGCTCAGAGGTCGGAATTTCAAAATCAACTGGACTGGCCCTTGATGTCAGAATTCCTACTCGGAAACTTGAGGCAACTTGGACGACCCCAAGATGAGAAATCCAACATTGTAAATATAACTCTATATTAATATTTAATGAAATTGTTTTTATGTTCTGCTAATCCTGCTAACTGCTACATAGAGCTGTTAACAATATACATTTGTTTATTTCCGAGTTAACAACTGGAACTCCTAAACTCTAAGTTTTTCATGTTCCGAGCTCTGACTCCTGAGCTCCGAGGACAACTGGAATGCAATTAACAAACTCACCATCAGAGGACTTACTTTTTTGTCAACGTTAAGGCAATCTTGTGCTTACTTTTGCCACATTCCCAGTTGCTGAGTTTCATGAATATTCAATGTGTTTAATTGAAGGTTGAAGTTTGTATTGGAGATGAGATCAAGGTCAGGAACAGTGGAGCATTTAAGTTTGAGATGAAACATGTGTACAGTAAACATGAGAGGAGAAAGTCTTCTTGAGCTAGACAAACAAACACTTGAGGGGAGGACCACATCTGTTTGTATGGGGCTGAATGGAAACAGAGCATACAGTAAATAAATAGAATTATGTACATATTAAATGTCATACACTGATGTCTGCAGAACCATGAGAACAGTGCAGTGTGAGCCTGTATTTTGTACACTTTGAAATGTGACTAGTTTACCTAGTTACCTAAGAAACTAATTGCCTAAAATAGTCAATTTGTGTCAAAAAAGCATCAGTGTCTCTTTGTCAGCCCTGGGACTGAATTGCCCATTGTCCAGGTTGTACCCCACCTAAGGCCCATAGTTGCTTCTCTTTATACATTTTCTTTTATAACCAGTTCAAAATATCACTTTAGCTGTTGAGTTAAATTTACATACATCTTCTGGCTTTATTTGACAGGACAGTAGATTGGCTGGAAAGCAGGGAGAGGAGCAGGGACTGACATCTGGCAAACTGTCATGAACCCACAACTCCAGGGCAAGCATTGTTAGCTATGTATGCAGGCTGCATGCTCGTCCGACTGAACTGAACCGCTCATGAAGTGGTTCCTTGTGGTGCTCTCCGAGGCTGCTCCTTCATCTACTGCTTGCTGAAGTGAAGGTCAGCGGCCTCCTCCCCAGAGACGCTGAAGAAAAAGGCTGTTTTTCAAGGAGCACAAAGCGGGCATTTGTGAAAACACTGCCCCCATTCTGCACCCAGAGTCTGCTTACCCTACTCCACAAACTTATTTTAACACCACCACTAAAAATATGGACCAATTAACTCTGCAGTTATATATAGCATGTTATTTTTAGATGTGTGAAAGGAATAAACAGAAAATAAATAGTTGCATAAATCTGAAGCCCTCCAGAATTTTTCGCACCCTTGGTAAATATGAATGACAAATATTTGTATGGTTTATCCTTAAAAATATTTTCAGAAATTCACAATCATTGGCACACTTATAAATTCACATGAACAAAATATTTGTTTTTGAATATATAATTTAGTACACCCAAGTGACAAGAAACATGTTCTTTGGTGTTGTCTATTGTGGTGAATAACTAATGGCCCTTTTCCACTAGCATTAGTCGACTCGCTTTTTGAACATTTCCACAAGGCAACCGTTACCAGGACCTGGCGCTTCTTTAGTATCTTCTTGGCCCTGGTTCCGAGCGAGCTGATACTAAAATGTGACATCCGCACGCGGTCCGCTACTTTTGATAAAAAGCCACAATGCCAGAATAAAGTTCACCATTGCCTCTCGCTCTGCTGCCGCTCCTCGATTGTGTTTATTTATGTCATGTTTGTGGTACCAAAAAGTTATAGAAAATGACCAAAACCGAGTAGGAAAAAGTAGTTTGCCCCCAACTCATGATTGAAAAATTTCCTGTTTATCCCTCAAGAGTACAAACAAAATGTAGGGCTGTCAGCGTTAACACAGTTAATAAAAAATAACTGACACGTTATTGATTAATTAACATGGATTAATCACACTACTGTTTTGGCCTCATCCTTCTCTGTTTGACAGAGCAGCGCAGAGGAGAGCAGAGGGAGAAAGTGGACTGTAGCGAGCATGAGAGTGCGCAGCAGACATAGGTGTAGAGAATCACATAGATTACTAAATATACATATTACTTACATTACTAAAACATATTGACAGTATCGACAGTGTTCAACTCGTAAAGGCATACTACAGATTTCGATCTTGTCTTTTATTTGACAAAATGGCCTTGTATTTGCAGAGATATAGATGATTCAGTAAACAGTTGCCTGTTACAAAAACACAGTGTACTGTGAGAGGATATTATATTTCCTTTAATGCCCTTTAATCTATGTAAGACTCAGGGGTGTCTCGTGTGAGCCCGGGGCCATTGTGGCCCTTTACTTCAAAGATAATCCTTCAGGTTCATTTACTGCCTGTACTTATATATTTATGTACTACACCACTAGTGTCTGGAAGTCACCTGTTTGGGTACAGTAAGTATGTCTATGTCTGAATTCATGATTATATGTGTTAGACTAGACATTACTTACACATACACTTGCACTGGACATTTGGTTTGGTTAAGCAATATTTACATGCTTATAGACACCAAGAAGGATTGTCAGCATGTTCATTTTCCATTCAAATCTGGCCTTACTATACAAGTTTGGACACTCCTGACTTATACGTAGTTAGCCCAGCCACATTGAAAGCTGAGGTGTACATGCTACTTCTAAACCTCCTGTTCCCCTGTCATTAGCTGCTTTGAGCGACCCTGTTAGTGCAGTGCCCTGTCTGATCTGTGAACTACTGTGGTCTCGGACTGGTCTTGGTCTCAGATAGTCCGGTCTTGACTACTACATAATGTTGGGGTGAATTCTCATCTCTCTGTGTTGCCTTTGGAGCTCTGCCAGTATGCATTTTCTCACACAGCCTCACACAGCCTTACAATACTGTAGTGTGGGAGACTGAAGATAAACCAGTGTTAAAAGATTTTTGACACTGACTGCCATTTGCCAGTGCTCTTTATAGTCTCTTCAGTTTCTTGGGGTGGCATTGGTGCAATGGGTAAAAGCCCAGAAACCCGGTGGTCGTCGATTCGAATCCCGACCGAGCACATCAGTTGTTCTGTCCCTGGATAAGACACTTCACCCAATTGTCCCATGTATGAATGTGTTTATGAATTATGTTGGTCTGGAGCATGGATGAATGTTAGTGTCACCATGGGATTGTGTTGGTCAGGAGCATGTATAAATGTGTTAGTGTGATTGTGGTGGTCAGGAGCATGTATACATGTGTTAGTGTGATTGTGTTGGTCAGGAGCATGTATAATTGTGTTAGTGTGATTGTGTTGGTAAGGAGCGTGTATTAATGTGTTATTGTGACTGTGTGGTTGTGGTGGTCAGGAGCGTGTATGTATGTGTTAGTGTGACTGTGTGATTGTGGTGTTTTTGAGTATATAGAAAAGCTTTATATAAGACTAACTTATCAGAAGCCCATTATGAAGAAGACAACAACAAAGGCCAGTTACGTCGCCGGGGCCCCACCCTGGAGCCAGGCCGGGGGTTGGGGCACGCAGGCACGGCCGGGTCCAGCCCCGAAGAGATGACGTGGGGCCGCCCTCCCATGGACCCACCATCCGCAGGAGGAACCATAAGGGGCCGGTGCAATGTGGATCGGGTGGTGGTCAAAGGCGGGAGCCTTGGTGACCGGATCCCCGGACACAGAATCTTGCTCTTGGTACATGGAATGTCTCCTCACTGGGGGGGAAGGAGTCTGAGCTTGTGCGGGAGGTTGAGAGGTACCGGCTAGAGATAGTCGGGCTCACCTCTACGCATAGCTTGGGCTCTGGAACCCAGCTCCTTGAGAAGGGCTGGACTCTTTTCTATTCTGGAGTGGCCCACGGTGAGAGGCGGCAGGCTGGTGTGGGCTTTCTTATAGCTCCCCAGCTCAGCCTCCGTGTGTTGGAGTTCTCCCCGGTGAATGAGAGGGTTGCCTCCCTGCGCCTCCGGGTCAGGGAGAGGTCTCTTACTATTGTCTCGGCCTACGGGCCGAAGGAATCGTATCGGGCCTGGCTGGCCAGTGGGACTCCTGAGGCAGCTGACGGGTATCGGCGGGCCAAGCGTGCTGTGGCCCGGGCAGTTGCGGAGGCAAAAACTCGGAACTGGGAGGAGTTCTGCCAACACTGTTTACAGTGTGGGTGGGGAGCTGTTGACCTCAACTGGGGATGTCGTCGGACGGTGGAAGGAATACTTTGAGGATCTCCTCAATCCCACCGTCATGTCTTCCGCTGTGGAAGCAGAGGCTGGGGACTCTGAGGTGGACTCGTCCATCACCCAAGCCGAAGTCACTGAGGTGGTTTGCAAGCTCCTCGGTGGCAAGGCACCGGGGGTGGATGAGATCCGCCCTGAGTACCTCAAGTCTCTGGATGTTGTGGGGCTGTCTTGGTT
>JAVQKC010014644.1:0-13170 GCA_036025475.1 Philypnodon macrostomus
TGCACTTTTATTGAGCCAATAATCCTGCTGAACATAAACAAAATCGCGTGAATTTTGCCACATTGATCCCGGCAAGGATTATTGGCTCAATAAAAGTGCATCAAAACATTAATTTGTGAATTATTTAATTGTCATTAATCGAAGATGTACCAAACTCAATCCAGTTCTGCAGCTTCATGATATGTACCTGTGTGCAAATGTTGAAACTGATCCAGCAATTAGTTTTTGAGTTATCGCGTTCACAGTATAGGATCTGAGGAAGCGGACGAACACCGACGTGATTCTATAATATCGTCGTTTCACCGATATAATTAAAACATTTTCATTGTTTCAATGTTTCATTCCATAAGCTTCAACACTGTTCAAATGGTCCAAAAAAATTTACTCAGATGGCCACAAAATGTTGCAATAGTAGAGGGTTTTAACATGGATGTATTAGATCAATGTATTTTAAACACGTTTTAACTGAGTGCCTGGCAAGGCCTGTAGATGGCGCGCTTGCAATATCTATAAACCATTACCAGGAAAGTGTAGAAGAAAAACAGTCAGCTGACGTTGGCCTGTGTTGATAACAAAAGGGCTCCCCGTGCGCTCCGCTTAAACGCCTCTGCGTTGGCAGTAGTGTTCCATTTTATAAAGAAAACATTAGGTTAAAGACAAGAATGAAAGGCCTGTTCTGTCGAGCAGCTGAAAATGAAGCCAAGCTCAAGTTCGTGATTCAAGAAATGGTACGAATTTCGGGTTCAAGATATTAATCCTGTTGACTATTGGTGTAGTCTGATGTAAATTTGACCCGTTTTAGTGGAAATTAAATAAACTGTTCACTAGGGGGTACCGGTGAGTGGTTGTACAGGTCCAAGACTCATGCAGGTAGGTTTTGGCAGGATTTTAACTTGTTAGGGACTGGGTGAGGGTGTTATATTGGTCCCTGTGACTGGTAAAGGGTTTGAGCCAGAATATCATCTGGTTAAGGTTAGGGCCATGGTTCATAGAAAAGATGGTCCTGGACCAACAACTAGAATGATGGTCCTGGAACATCAGTACCACTGGGAAATCAGATTGGCCATACACCCACCATCTGCCACTGTCTCCTCCTCTGTGTAAGGAGAAACAAAATGGCCTCACATTCTTTTACTTTTATTTTTGGGAGGTCTTTGGATTTAGCCCTCTGTAGAGTTTTAATTTGCATAATTTAGTTCTTAACACAGACACATTACTATGTCTACCAGTATAGATTCAGTTTGGTCTATTTTTCATCTGACGTTTTTAAGTGTTCTTTAATTTTTTTGGAGCAGTGTATATAATGTCTGCAATGCTATTTTTTGTGTGTCCCAGAGTCTTCCAGAGAGCTTGGGTAGTCATCAGGTCAGAGTACAGGTAAAGGCATGTGGACTCAGCCCTCTGGATCTGAAGGTACAACAGTTCATTCTGTCAAAATTCTGCAAATCCGTCCTTTTCCCAACCTTTGATTGCCCTTGTGCTTTAGTTGTTCAGTGACATGGGGATGCAGAAAGAGCTATTTTCAGTTGGTCGAGAGATCGCTGGAGTTGTTCAAAAAGGTAAGTATTGAATAAATAAGATCACAGATACGGTCATATTACATAACATATACTTAACTTTGTCTGTACAGTGGGATCCAAAGTGTCTTTTTTCCAACCGGAGGATGAGGTTGTAGGTAGAGTACATTCGATCTCTGTATTCCCAAAGATTTCCAGACCGCTGTCCTTTTTAATGCAGTATATTCTTTTGCTTTTCCTTTCAGGGATCCTTCCTCTAGACTCTACTTTCTCGGGTCTGTGTGGAGTCATTGACATCGATGAACATTATTTGGGTAACTTGGATGTATATCATTGTTGGTCACGTGGACCTTGAATTGTCTCTGTAGATGCCAGGAGAGGAAGTAAATAATTGTTTTGACTGATTAGCAAATTTCATCATAGAACAGGGTCAGATAGTTTGTTTTAAACTATTTTTTTATATAATATCATTATAACTAAGAATTTGCTATATTTGACTATAAAACATCTAGGCATGATTTAGAGACTTATGTTTCAATAAATTATTTGAATCATATATATATTTAAACTTTAGATACATTTCGTTCTTAATTAAGGAAACCTCCAGAATAATACTGATCAGAAGTTGCATGCTTACTTAACCAAATGGAATGGCATTAGTCATCATCATACATTGCTTTGGGATGGGCCTGGTTGCTCTGGTGTTCATAAATGCCTTAACCCTTTGGGATGTTTGGTTTCCAGTGCCGAAGCCAGAGAAGCTGAGCAGTGAGGTGGTGGCTGCAGCACTGCGTGATGCTCTCAGTGCATACACTGCTCTGCACACACTCGCTCACATGACAGCCGGATATACACTTTTGGTGCTGGATGGAGCCAGTGTGAGTAATCTTTATTTAAGCCCTCTACCACCATTTACCTCCATCGTCATGTACCTACACCACCATGTACCAGTATCATCATGTACCTTCAGAAACGTTTTAAACGTTATTCAAATTTTCATCTTATATATTTTATGGAAACGCTTCAAAAACAAAATTACTTCATTTTTAGTTATAGGTTTAAAATATTTTACCTTATAAAAGCATTTTTTTTCAATTATGTTCTTATCTAGTCTTACTATATAATCAATACTAAATGTAAATACCATATCCAAAAGACAATCATATATGGTAAGTATCTCTGAGGTTTAAACTGTGTGATTACTTACTGCTTAACCAGTTACGCAACAAGATGTAAGTGGAGGGGGCCATCACAAAACAAAAGCACAAAGGGAACCCAAATGGTATGCCCTAAATGTAATGTCATTTTTATTTTACTATTGTTAATTACCACTAAACAAACATTTTGAAATATAATAATTTCTCCAAATGGTTTACACTATCTTGTATCTAAATTGTGCTTATTAATAATCATTCACTTGGCTGTACCCCTAAACCTGCTGCATCCACACACACATATTGAGCTCTATTAGCACAAGGACCTCATCCATCAGTCCTGGACACTTCTATAGCTTGTCCGTCCTGGGAGTGGATCCCTCTATCATGTGGTTCTCCCTAAGGTTTCTCTTTTTCCCATACATGTTTTTTTGGGGGGAGTTTGTTCTTGCCGCGATGGATGGTCTAAGGACAGGTGATGTCCTTGGACAGTCCTTTTTGTTTGTGTGTTTATTGATTGTCTATTGACATTGTTATTGTTTGCAATGACCTTGTTTATTGTTTACATACATCTCTTTCTGTGAAGCCATCTGAGGCAATTTTGTTGTGATATAGGGCTATACAAATAAAATTATATTCAAAAGTTAGAGGCAGAAGGCCAAGAGGAAGATGTTGTAAAATATTAGCAAGTTGGTTGGTGTGAAAGAAGAGGATGGGTTAGATGGAGGCAGATGATTCATTGTAGTGAAGAGCTGAAAGAAAATTAAGATTAAATTGAATTAAATAATCTCATGAGAATTAAAGGGTTAGTAAAGTAAATTTCAATTTATTTTCAATTAAGATAAATCCTGACAGACCAACAAGTGAACAAAGACAATGCACCAACTAGCTGTCTACAAATCTTAGTCATGTTACGTTTTAAGATGTCTTGGCTATGGCCTTATGGTCCGTTTGTGATCTCTGCTCTGTACAATGTAGTTGACTACTTTACATCAGTTACATGTAGCCCTCACAAGCTAGTGTATGCGCCTCTATTGCCTCTGCAGCTCTAAGTATCTCACTCAATGCCTTTGCCCTCTCACCGTGAAGCCCCATAGGAGACAGTGACTGCCCCCAGGCCTCACAGTGCCTTGACCTGGCCCTTTCTGAGTGTTTTTGTGTCAGCTCACATCAGCGTTGTAGCTCCTAGTACAGAGTAATTAACTTAAAAGGGTTTGTGTACCGTGATAAATTGAGGTTGGGCCTTTGTTATTGGGGAGGCAGCTATGAAAAAGCCCTGACAAGTGGTTTAAAAAGAAGGCTAGAGAGTCACACTGCTTCCAATCAAAACGCCTTTCCTGTTGTTACGAGTGAACACAATAGGGAATCGCTCATTGGGAAGAAGTTATTGACACTGTAACAATATAACAATGCTAAGTAGGATAAGGAGACAGGTCTAGGCAAAGTGGCAGTACCAAGGACAGTCTATGGGACAGTGCATTTATCAAAATAGACCAAATATGAAAACATGTATTGTTACTGTGCAGCAGACATGAGGCCAAATGTTGATGCAAAAAAGAGATTGGCAGAGAGCATTGGGAATGGAGCTGGAGGGAAACTGTGCTACTGTCCAAAAAGTGTGTTATCCCGTGTGGGTTAGATTAAGCAGATGAGCAGAAAGGCTGTGTTGTTACATAAAGAGATGCAGACCAAAGCTTTTGGACACAAACATGTGATGGAACAAGCAGCAGTGATAAGGTCAAGTGAGAGCTCAATCTGGGATATGGCTAGGCACTTACACACAATACATGCTCAAAAATGTCACCAGCTAAAGTCACTTGATGCTTAGATCTTGCTGTATGGAGCTGCGCCTTAAATGTAAACTTTTATTGTGAGCCCTGTTCAAAGAATTGACTTTATGTTCAATGTCCACTAAACAACCCACTGAGTAAACATTCAGTTAATACTTAACCAAGGCGGCGGTTAGCAGAACAAAAGTAAAAATCAAATAAAAAAGGGCAGGTTACAATCCTGAACCACTAACTAGGTGTAAGATCACAGTTTGTGTTTAGTTGTGGGTTTATCATTGGAGCAATGGACTTGTTCAGGTGAAAGTGTATGACAATATATAGAGGACTCCATAATACAGTATGTGCTTAAATATGCTTATTGTGAATACTGTTGAGTGTCAGACTTACCCATATCTCCTTGGATGCTGTTGTCATGGGACATTCTGCTGGATGTGGTGGACTCTCCATCACTGGGCCAAACCTGTCCTGCTCTGTGGATCCCCGTACCCACCACCACCTGCTGCTGCTGCTGTTGTTTGAGATTTTTCAATGACAGAGGTGTGGGAGGGCTGCTGCTCTCAAAAGACTGCTGTGAATGCTGGGAAGGTGAGCGGCTGTCCCTGTACATGGGGTACGCAGTGGGGCTAGGGGACACATGGCTGGACTGCCCCGAAGAGAAGTCCTCCTCGCTGGATGTTAGGTTTTCATTAGAGCTGCAGTCTGGTGTGTACCCTTCCTCAAAGCTTCCCGGAGAGTAGGAGCGCCGTGGCCATGTAAGATTATTGTCCTCTTCAATGTTTCGATCCCTTATGTTGATAACTTTAGTGTCATCTTCTGGCATCATCCCACCAACGTAAACAGTAGTATACGGTTGGCATTCGGTCTGTGGCCGCTCTGATTTCTGACTTGAATTGTCTTTTTGTGAATGCAAGTCTTGTTCATCATAGCTATTCCCTTCAGTGGATCTCCCTCTCTGGACACACTTATTGGTCGCCTCTCCAGCCACTGCAGAAAGCAAATTCAGTGACCTTTTCCTCTCCATTTGCATCGCCTGATGACCAAGGGTGCTTATTTTGTCCGAAACATCTTTATTATTCACCTTGACTAGTCCTCGTTCATGGTGGTACTCCATGTTAACATAAAATGGCTTATCGGGGCCTGCCACCACTGCCAGACCTCTGCTATCTGCTCCTGTATGAGAGTTGGCTCTTCTAATTCGCTCAAAGTTGGACCTGATTGCGGCGACTGACCCTGGACCAGTCGGGATATCCGAGACATCAGTATCTTGTTGTTGGACAGGTGACGCTCTACCGATCTGTTTATCCAAAATACCATGAGGAATAGACTTGCACCTGACTGGTTTGTTGACAGCTCCCCTTTGATGTTCTTGTTTGTCTTTTGTGGCAATCCTTTCTTGACCAATGTCTGCTTCATCATTGTTTTGTACTGGTTTGAATCCCCACCTCTTCCCATCATATGACTTCTTCTCCTTGGCCAGCAAAGTCTGCAGGTAGATCATGCGGAAGCGCTCTTTGTTAACTTCCTCCTCCAAGTGCTTGATAGAAGACTTGCATTTGTCCAGTTCTTGCTCTATGTCGCCCATTGAGTGCAGCTCCATACAAGGAGGGTCAGTCTCAGGGAATTGGGTTTTCCATGCCTCCATAAATCCAACTGGTTCAACCATTTTGATCAACTTTGATGCTCAATCAATGACTAACTTTACAAAGTTCATATCCAACTTGAAATGACTGCTCTTTATAAAAAATCATAGCTCAGTATATGGATAGAAGTCTTCAAATGTGTCAGTTTGCAGTATTTACTTACAAGATTAGTTGAGAATCCAGTACAAATAGTGCAGAAACCTTATTTTTTTAAATATAAAAATCCACAAAACAGGCTAGATCCAGGTTTGTGTTGGTAATTCTCATGAGATCCTGAGTCTTCCTTTCTCTGTTGTAGCTGTCACACTGACTCACAGCCCACTGCAGTCTCGTACAGTCACAACTGAAATGGGAGGGGCTACATAAATAGATAGAAGATAAACAAAAAAATCAGTGCAAAACCTAAAGATTAACCATCCCAACGCTTCTGGATTCCTGGGGGTCTGTCAACAGCGTATAATATCGCAATAAAAACTCGCCACCACGTTACTTCTCAACAATCAAAAGTCTTACCAACTGCTTTTTGTGTTGTAAAATATATGATACAATGCGAAAGCAAGTGGGAAGATCACATCTTTGTAGTGAGAAATAGCGGTCTTGTCCAGGTGGTTCAATTGTTCAATAGAAGGTAGGCCATAAAATAACAAAATCTCGGCGACTCCATCAAGAATTTCCATAAGACTCTCTCGATTTAAAAGTTGGCATACTGAAAACGCTGCATTTGTTCATAGTAAACTTCATATGGTTTAAGTTGTACACACGCAGTAGTCTCTGATCCGATAGTCCTTCAAATGTGACGTAAAAACTCCCAACACTGATAATCCTTGGAGTACATTGTTTTGGAAGAATCTGTGCCTCGTGTGGATTATGTCGCCATCTGATGTTTCAAAAGTTCAGCGTGGTTGCCAGATCAAACCTGCAGTTTCCAGTACTGTAACTAAAAACAACAACAAAAACAAGGTTTTAGTTTCCAAAATCCAATAACATACAATATAAATAACCTTTTTTATTTATGTTGACCTATATTTTTCATTTCGCCCAACTGCCTTTAAAAGGGCTCTGTTTAATGCCTGCAAAATTATAATGGTGCAATACCGCCACCTGCTGTACACTTTTTTTCAGCATTTTGCATTACGTTACATTTGCATTTACATTATACATTCTTTTATTCTAATAAAAAAGGCTTTTCTTTTGGTTGAAATAAAAATAACAATGGTAAAATAGCAGAAATCAAATATCCAGCGCTCAATCGTGCTACTTCCTGTACTGAGCTTCACGGTTTCCATAGCGACAGGCTCTGCTTCTGTGTTGGCTAGTTAGCTTTGTTAGCAACGGTGGAGCTAAATATCGTCCATCAGAGCCCTGTAAATATTGGATTGAATGCAATTTGAGCTATTCGTAAACAAGATTAATGTTTTCATCGGTAAACTAAGCATATTTAGAGGAGATTTGGAAGCTAAGTTTGAGTTCGCAATATTTCTTTCCGAAGCAAAGTAGCGGACGGCAATAAAAATGAGTGAACAGCTCAAATTTATTGTCGATCAGCTAAACAGAGAGCCATTCAAGAAAAACCTCAATCTCATCACGTTCGACTCCCTCGAGCCGATGCAACTGCTACAGATATTAAACGATGTTTTGGCTGAAATAGACCCAAAGGTAAGTGAATGGTGTTCTCGTTCCTTTAGCTTTACAACATTCAAGAATTTTACGTTAACACAATTTTTGCTCCCCTACAGTAAAATGTCAAAAAAAAGTAATCAGTAACAAATAAAAAAACCTAAAAAGTTTAGAAACGTCAATCTACGCTACATCATTTTCTTTTATTTTCAGCACGCAATAGACATACGTGAAGAAATGCCTGAACAGACAACCAAAAGGATGTTTACATTGCTAGGGATGCTCAAGTACAAACCACCAGGAAACCTTTCAGACGTGTAAGTCATTTACAGTAAGCCTGTGGAAATGTTTTATGGCTGATAAGTCAATAATATGTGGATCTATTTTGACTGTTATATGACTTTAAAGCTGTATTATTTCACTTGTTTGTTATTAGGAGCAGATTCAGACAAGGCTTAGTCACTGGCAATAAATCTGTGGTCCACCCAATCCTCTTCTGGCTGCTGCAAAAGGTTCCTGAGCTGAAAAAACGTGCATATTTGGCCCGATATCTTGTTAAATTAGAGGTACCGGCCGAGTTCCTGCAGGACGATGTTATCAATGAGACCTACCTCCAGGTTTGTCAGAAGAGTTCATTTTACATCACAATAAAATCCACACATTACAAAAAATGAAATGAAATGAAATTGTATGTTATGTTTTTACAGTATGAAGAATTGGTTGAAGGTTTTAAGACGTACCACAAGGAGTGTGAGCAGCTGAGGACATCTGGGTTTTCCACAGCAGAAATAAGAAGGGTAAAATACAAACTAGCTCTTCAGTCAGGTCTCTGGTTTGTTTAAAATGATTTTGACTGAGGATGATGAAATGTATTTCTGACTTTATCCCTAAATAGGACATCAGTGCAATGGAGGAGGAGAAGGACCAGCTGATCAAACGTGTGGAAAGGCTGCAGAAGAGAGTAAGGGGTGTTTTACAAAGTAGTAAGCAATAAACACATGACCTCAGGCATTTGTTGCCACCTCTTTATTTGCCTGACTGGGGCTTGTCTTACTAATGTAAAAGAGGTGCTGATTTGATAGATCTTTACTTTAAGCTTCTGTGAAAAGGTGAAACTTGATCCTGATGGAGTTGTCCGGCTTTTTCCGATGACCAGTTGAGAGCATTGTTTTTTGTTGAATGCCACTAGGTGGAGTCAGTGTCCAACCATCAGAGGATGTTGGAGCAGGCCAGTCAGCTGCGAGTGGAGAAGGAGAGAGAAGAGGCACTGGCCCATCAGAAACAAGAGCAGAAGAACCAGGTAAATGTAGATTACGTTACATTTATATTTCACTTAAACCTAAGTCTAACACGCAAGCAGTGTCCTGTGTAATTTGTCTGCGACTGCCCCTAATTTATCATCAGCTATGTGTTATGGAATTGACACAATTACATGAAAAGTTGCTGCTTGCATTATGCTTAAGTATTATAAGCATTATGCTGTCTAAGATAATTAACACAAACTAACAAAAATCTGTCACACTCAAAGTAGATAAGGTTAGTGGAGTCTCTTTTTTTCCATGTTTAACTCTTTTATCTAGATGCATAGCCTGGGTTTTCTCTATCAGGACACATGTGGTGCCCTCGACACCTGATATTTACATATGGTCTTCTAAATCTGCATTCGATCAATTCTAACTTTCCAACTTTCTCTGAAAAGTCTAGTTTTAACATATTGTAAAAGGCCTTCACCTGTGTGGTCAAGCAAACAAGATGGATAGAATTTGTATATCAGCGAAATGGCCACATACGTCTGCCCCATACGTCTGCCCCATATGTCTGTCACAACTGTCACCAATGGGCACCTTAATCAGACATTGTGTGATTTCTAAGGGTTTTAATTAACAAGCAATTAAGAGGCCTCACCCCCAAACCATGACAAACATGGGAAGGGTCTATTTGACTTTTTTGATTTGTCTGTATGTGTGTAAAGCATGTTTTTGCCAAATTTTGAAAATTCCCTAAAACTAGATTCTTCTTTCAGTCTATAGGGAGCACTATAGAGTTAACTGCCATAATAATTAGTCAGATGTGTTCAGGGCCGGGGGGTAATTATATCGCCAAAACGACGATATTAAGGAATCACGTCGGTGCACATGCGCAGATCCAACTGTGAACGCGATAACTCAAAAACGAATTGCTGGATCAGTTTCAACATTTGCACACAGGTACATACCATAAAGACGCCGAAATGTATCGATTTAGGTACTTCTTCAATTAATATAATTAATTAATTTATTAATAATAATAATTAATTACCCCTCTTTGAACCGCCACCTCACCGTGGTGGAGGGGTTTGTGCGCCTGAATGATCCTAGGAGCAATGTTGTCGGGGGCTACATGCCCCTGGTAGGGTCTCCCAAGGCAAAAAGGTCCTGGGTGACAGGCCAGACCAAGAGCGGTTCAGAAGCCCATTATGACGACGACAATACCAAGGTCAGTTACGTCGCCCGGATTGGCGTCATCGGGGCCCCACCCTGGAGTCAGGCCTGGGGGTTGGGGCAGGCAGGCGAGCGCCTGGTGGCCGGGTCACTCCCCACGGGACACGGCCGGGTCCAGCCCGAAAGGACGACATGGGGCTGCCCTCCCGTGGACCCACCATCCGCAGGAGGAACCATAAGGGGCCGGTGCAGTGTGGATCGGGTGGCGGTCGAAGGCGCGGGCCTCGGCGACCAGACCCCCGGACACAGAATCTCGCTCTTGATATATACCATTATTTGCCATTATTCTCGTATAGGATTTGCCAAAGATTCTATATGCTCATCAATCATTTTTTTGGTATTAAATACACAAAATAAAGCATTTGCAATGTTATTTGACTGCCTACATTTTAATAGAAATGGTTGTTCAGAGAAAGAGTTATACCTATACCAGTGAAGAGTATGGCTTTATAGGGTAGAAATCTGCCCCCCCCCCCAAAAAAAAAAAAAAACCCAAAAACATCTGGATTGAAGAGCAAGATCAATTGTGCAGCATCATTGTGACTATAGCGTCCCATATATTTTATTCAGACCCTTATCTCATTGTCTGACTTTAACACAACTCTAACAGAACACAGAGTCTTTCCCATGACGGAGGAAGGATTCTCAATGTGTCGAGTCATGGTTGTGTCTGTTTTACCAAGAAACATGACACTGGAAAAATAAATAAACAAATGAAAAACTTTGAAATTTCTGCATAAAAAACAAACATAAATCTAATCTTAAAGCCAACTCCATAATATGACAGAAAGACACATTGATGCATTGTACCAGAGTTCGCCTTCCGCACATTCCAATAACATACATACATAAACCCCGCCAGTACCATGAGAATGTGGATAAACAATAATTAATTGTTGAGATCTTCTTAGACCCTGGCTGCAGCTGCATCAACACAGCCCATAGGCACAGACAGTGGACGGATACTGGACATTAACATGATAAAGGCCTAGTTCATATAGTTTTTAATAATGTCGATTCATATGTATTCATGACCGCTTCTGTCTGGGTCACTGTCTTTGACCTCATATTTATAATAACTCACATATTTGCCTCTAGGTCTGCAATAAAGCCATGTCTAAAGTGCAGACAGTATGTTGAAGCACATGTTAATAGAGACTCAATAGAAATGCTGCTCAAAAATGTACAGCTGTGTAGGATTTCTGATACAATCTCTTGCATGTCTTGGTTTGTGTTTAGGTCATATGTAATAATGATAATATCATGATAAAACTCACATACATACACATACTGGACGAAATGTATTTTGCAGACTTCAGTTCATCCATCCATCGATTTTCTTCCGTTTGTCCGAAACCGGGTCACGGAGGCAGCAGTCTAAGCAGGGAACTCCCGCCTTCGACCACCGCCCGATACACATTGCACCAGCCCTTTATGCTACCTCCCGCGGGTGGTGGGTCCACGAGAGGGCGACCTCAATTCAATCTTTCAGAATCTTATGGCATATGTACCTTCAGCTTGGTAGAAAATCATCTGCCTCCAGACGTATTGATTTGGCGAGAATGTTACAGAAATAGTGGCTATAGTGGCTTTCTAAACATTTAGATTGAGTTTTTAACTGTATTTCTAGTTATTATTTGCGTTATTGTGAAATAGTGAATGCTGACGTCAAAGACTCTCCTGTTTTTATTCACTGCTTAAGAGACCACATAAAACAATTTGAACTACCCCAAATAACTGCATTTATTTGATATATGCTCACATTAAACAGACTTGTGAAATGTACTCGGGACAGTGTGTATTCTCTATAAATAACTGAGGTCATTAACCTGTAGACTGGCATGCAGCAGTAGATCATTGACTACTGGTAGATCATTAATCCTTACAAGTACAAACACAAAAACAGCCAAACAAAAGCATCACATGTCTTTAGAGACGGACCACCAAAGGAATTCAAGACTGTACTGACTTTGGGATAACCTTGGGGTTGTTACACCCTGCAGTAACCCCACTCATTTCCCCCTTAATTGAATGAGTCTTTTCTCAACATACTATCGATGATTCCAACAGAGGGTGCTTTCTGAACCCTGTTTATGGCAACAATGAGTGGGTCAAAGAAAAGGAGAGTTGACTGTGAATTGTCCGAAGGCTGTATGTCTCATGTGTCAGTAAAGGCTGCAGTTTTATAGAACACAATCTTTGCTGGCCCACTTGGCAAAATTTTAAACCACACGTGGCCCTCTAGTCAAAATGTTTGCCCACCCCTGAATTAGAGCTTTATCCATATATTGTTCTCTCTATCTAATAATTTGAGAATGAATGTGGTTTCTATAAATCATTTGAAGCATCTTGGAACACCTAATTCAATTCAGACTAAATAATAATGATAATGAAATAGAACCTTCACAGACATGCTCAACGCTCATCATTTCAACTTTAACACTTTGCACAACCATTTGTCTAAAAGCCAAGAAAGCAGTTGGATGTTTTAATTTTTGAACTCTCTGGAACTCTCTGGAACTCTCTGGAACTCTCTGGAACTATCTATCACGTCTTAACACGTCTAGAGACTTTACCAGAAAGACCAACCCTTATGTGTCATTTTGGCTCAGAGCCGAATCAATCTTTTTTGCCTTTATTAAACCATAGACCCTTTAAAGTGTGTCATGTGGAATGTTCAAAGTTCCAGAATGGAGGAGCAAAGTGAGTTAACTTTTTTTATAAAGTTAACTCACTTTGCTCTGGGATTTGTGGTGAGGGAATAGAATAATTCTGAGCATATAATAAAACAATTTTGTGGTCTTCAACATTTCTGTGAGGACTTCAGTAAAACCTGAAAATCAAGAATTTTGCCTCCAGCCAAAAGTCTAACTGTTACTGATGTGTACATTAAATAAACATACAATGTGAGGTACATTCACTAATGTTTCCTACCCAGGCTCTGACATCACCTACATGTAGAGAGTGGAGGG
>JAVQKC010014658.1:0-10707 GCA_036025475.1 Philypnodon macrostomus
TTATTAGTACTTCATGAGTATCTTAGCGAGTCTAACGGTTCTTCCGATCCAAAGCATTTCATTGCATTTTTTGACCCTGTGTTGAATGTGCATATGACAAATAAACTTGAAACCTGAAACCCCCATCTCCCATTAAAATGTATAGGGTTATAGAATGTTGCAACCCAGCAATAGCAAAAAATGTAAATGCGATAGATTATATAAGAAATATATAATAAACATCAAAAGAGTGGACTGCACCTATGGGACATTTTTGCCTGAAGCCTTTGACAGACTGCATTAATAGCCACTTACAACCCTTCCCATCATCCCCCTGTGCAAACACTCCTTCACTTTCCCTTATCTAAACATCTCTCCACAGTCCTATAGAGCCTACATGTTATCACCTGAACATTACCCGTCCAGAGCCTCTTAAATGAATCAAACACATTTGAAAACATTAGGGACATGGATCAGAACACCTCCTCTAGTCGTCCCAGCCAGAGCCCTCACCGCCCAACGCTTTCAGAACACAGATTCCACTCCATGATTAAGACTGGTTTGATTGACCGTGATGGCTCCCAGCGGAGAAGGTAATCAGGCGGACCGTATTCACAACATGACTATTGTAACGGTGGGTTTCACATGAGGGGGCTAAAAATGGGAAGTTGAATATAGTTAAGCGGTAAAGGTCAAATTTGGCTTATTCATAAAGGGTCAATCAATGTCAAATGTAGTCTTTCAAGTGTCCAAGGGTTTGACACTACATGACAGTTTCCCCCAGAAGAGACATTAATTATTAAGAATTGTATTATATTAATTATATGCATCGTGCGGGACCTTTGAGGATATCCTACAAAGAATTGCTACATCTTTTTGGACATTGGCTGACGGCTGTGAAGTGCTGACCTTTGGAAATCTCAATAGTCACAATCAAAATAATACAATAATAATAATATAATAATATATACAAAATACTCTGGTGAATTTATCATAGACTTATTTATCTGCCTGTTAGCTCAAATTATTAAAATATTAATTGCAGATCATCTTTCACAGAACTAGTAGTCGTTGTTTACTCATATTGAGGTCAGAACTACCTAATTGAGTAGCAATTAAAAGCCAATTTAAAAACTGTCTAGTGACTAATTCATAAATGTACTGTGTAGCTTCTGTGCGTGTGCTCCTGTCTACCTCTCGAGACAATTTTGACTTGATTTTTGTAACATCTTTAAGTAAATGTGTATTGGTGTTTTGATGTCTTCATTTTGAAAGAAAACTCTTTCTATAGCTGTAAGGATTATGTTTAAGTTGTAACGTCGGACAGATAAATTGACTTTGCATTCGATCTACTCAAATGCCTAGACACTTCTTTTGACAAGCCCAACCCATCTTCCACTATAGAGGCAGTCTTACAATGTGCAATTTAAGTGTCAAGTTGTCTCTACACAGACCATCGACTATTGTGCATATCTGCCAGTTCTACAGATGGCACTAGTTTTTTAAAAGTCTTCCAAGTGTGAAAACAATATCAAAGCGTTCTCATAAAATTTGGGGTGAAAATGTTGAGAACCAAGCAAACATAGACAGAGTTTACTTTGGCCAGATGCATCGTTGGCTTTTTCACAGCTTCAGAACAAAAGAGGAGCAAACATGCTGCTCAGCAAACTGAAAAGGCCAATTAAACAGCTCGTTCCAAAAAACAAGCTGAAATCTTCTAAACCAAACAATGACATTTGAAGTGGTGAATACTGAGCACCTCTAGAAGAATACAACTCAGAAGATAGTATGGTTCTTGGACAGGAATGCATGTGAAAAGAAATGTAATATTGGAAAAGTGTATTGTTTGCTAATCTGGCAAACAGCATTTTCTAAGTATCAAATATCAAACTAAATGTTGGTTAAAAAAAGGACTATGCCAGTACGGAAAGTCTACTGCCTTCATCCACAAGCGAACAATGCTTAGCTTCTGTGTCTGCGCCCCTGTCTGCAACTTCAAACACAGACTGGATCTTATTAGCAGCATTGAACACTTGAAATTTGAAGGTCACAACCGCAATCCTTCAAAAGTGTGATGTTATATTTGTGGTTGCTATGGCGACCTACCTGTGGGCAGGGCCGTGGGCAGCCTGGCCGCAGTACCGCAGAGAGGCAGCAGGAGGCAGAACCAGAGCGAGCTCCAGAGAGCCGTCATCCCTCCTGACGACAGGGGGCGGTGCAGAGCAGCGAGGCCCAAATCAGAGCACATCCTCCAGTCTCATATTGTCCACAATGACCCCCGCCTCCAGAGCCACACGGAAACAACCAAACTGTGGAGAAAGAAATGGACATTATTATTATTAGCTTTTTTACTCTAAGAGATTGCAATGCCACACTATTGATTTGCATAAATTCCAAAAATCTAGTAATTTATCTATTTGTCACATTTACTGAAAACGTAATATTATAACTTACTGTGCTCAAAGGCAGTCTCTCAATAGCCTTTGCCTCATTACAGACTTTCGACATGAATTCTGCAAGTGTAACTATTGGTGCGATTAACACCATATTGTTGACATCATTGGATAATCTAAATTCTCACCATTTGCATGTCCCTGTGTTAGCCCTGCAATTGACTGGACATTTCTCAGAAAGATAAATACTGATTGATTCCATGCATGTTATAATACTATTCAGCATGTATCACTCTTGTGCAGACCCAAATCCTTTAGCTGTAATATTTACTGGAATTGAATTAAACAATGAATCATTTAAATCAGAGAGGTTATCACAACCACAGAAACAACAGTAATAACCTAATAAAACAGGTTGCAACAGGTTTTAGGAGGTCATAGGGGACATTAGCTACCTTGGCGGAGGTCTGCACTCTCCGCATGTTTTCTAGTGTACATCTGCAAAGGACTGAGCAGAGGGGTAAGTTGTCGAAGAGAGCGTCTCTCACAAGAGATGCCCAGCAGAGCTAAGAGAAGGTGCCAATCTTTGAGAACATTCTACATCAAGACCGTGATCCGGGTCAGTCCCAAAATTGAATCACTTCTTCCGGGTATCATTCCTCAGCTTCCCTGAACATTTCATCTAAATCTGTGCAGTAGTTTTTTGAGCAAAGTCGCTTACAGGCGGACGGACTGACGGACGATACCTACAAAGTCCTTTGCTCCTGTGCCTCTTAGATATCTTGACCTGACATTCCTCACAGATTTACAGGATTACATCAGAAATCGCTCTTGACCTTTTTTCTAAGAAACAATCTCCTTTTTCTATTTGTTAAGACATCAACAACAATATCCGAAACTCACTTTTTAAGCAGCTTTTCACACAAATACTAAGCCCCAAAATCCAATTAAGAACAGCAAAACAGAATATATATGACCCTGTTGCACCATGTCATTCCTTTTGCATGACTGTTTGTAGCTTACAGGCGGTTCTTCTGCTTGGTTTAGCAGCAGATTGACACACATTGGCTAATCTGGTTTGCGGGCGTGGTATAGTGTAGGTATCAGTCGAGGAGGCTCTTGGTTGAGTGTTTGTTTAAGAGAAGCAGGAATGCAATGCACCAGGTTGGAGCAGGAGGTGCCCGAAAAAGCAAATCTACCCCCCGCCAACCTGAACATCTCTACACTATTCTCTGCTAATATAAACAGACACTTAACTTATGAATTAAACAATATAATTTTAAATTGTATGCATTATCATTACAGCAAGACTGGCCCAGCAAGGCTTCTGTAGTGGTATAGAAAAAAACTGTACAATATTTTGGCAATTACCAAACTAGGAGCTAGGAGAATTTATGAATATAAATGGCAGCTTTGTGACTAGATGTTCCTCACCATAGGCCCGTAATTGACCACTTAAAGTAATGCACGGAAGAAGTTAAATGACTGAATTAACTATTGAAGAGTGATTTACATTTATCAACCTCAGAGAGATGACCCCACAATACATTCACATACCATGTACATGAAAAGTCTATACTGTTATCAATAATTCAAATATTTGCACAGCTTCAGATGACCAGCCCCCTATAGCTCACTGAGTCCCGTACAAAGCCAGGGTTATGTACATTTATGAATCTCTCCGCAGGACGTCCCGCCTGCTGCTCACACAGAGGTGCATTGTGGGTCCGGGGAGAGCTGTGTTGTCTTTAGTCTTAAGTCCTGTTTTTCTTTCCCCTTGGAGCAACCTGTGACCCACTCCTGTCTCAGCCCATAGTGGAGGCCAGAGCGTGGTTTGCACATTATCACTGTTATAAGGACCACTGCAGCAGATTCAAGCAGATATAGGCTTTTTATCTGAACACCGCAGACATAGCTTTATCTCTGCACTTGTAGATCTCCAGACTGTCTTGGACCAGGCCAGTGTGGCTTGTTTGCTCAGCCCGATAAGGCCTCTTCACCGCGGGGCACACAGGGAGCAGATTATGGACAGAGGTGGGTGCATAAGTAAAAGTGCTACACCTGCTGCTATTCCATCAATGAACGGAGGCTGCAAGAATACAACTGCTGCTATTCCATCAATGAACGGAGGCTACAATAATACAACTGCTGCTATTCCAATAATGAACTGAGGCTGCAAGAATACAACTGCTACTATACCATCAATGAACTGAGACTGCAAGAATACAACTGCTACTATACCATCAATTAACTGAGGCTGCAAGAATACAACTGCTACTATACCATCAATTAACTAAGGCTGCAAGAATACAACTGCTACTATACCATCAATGAACTGAGGCTGCAAGAATACAACTGCTGCTATACCATCAATTTGTGTTTAAGCCATGTATGTGAACATTTATGTATAATGGTTGCATTTTTTAGGCATAATATCCTCTACACAAAACTAAATCTATGTAAAAAGCTGCTTACCTATTATCTCTACACACATGTTCTGAAGGGCGTGTGATTCTGCTGGAAATTTAACATTTAAATATTTCTTCATTCTAGTGAAGTTCCAGACAGGTTTAAAATGTGCCGTGAACTGAATCTTGGGTTTCACAAATCTAATCACAATCAACAATATTTGTGATAAAAATTGTAATAAATGTTTTTTTTTTTCAAGTCAGGAAACTAACCAAGTTACTTTGAGGCTACACAATATAATGTTTATTCTCTGGCAAGAATATATCAAGCATACTGGTGCGTTTGATTTGTATGACATCACTGTGTTGAAATATCCTCTTTACAACTCCAAGAGAAGTTATTAGTTTACTTTATGTCGAAAGATGAAGCAAGAATGTCATTGGTATCTGCTGGTATTTCATAACGCTGGGAGCAAGCTGTCAAAACTTGTGCACAATAAAACCTATTGACTCACATACAGTAGTCTCCTGCATCCAAACACTGTACACACAAAATATGGCATGATAATAACTACATTATCTCAAAAAATACAAAATTGGCAAAGAAACAGTGTGCGCACAGATGTTCCAGATTCATCCAAGTCTCTTTGAAATTATATCGAATCATCTGGTAACATTTCCGGCATTTTTAAGCTGCAAAAATCAACTCATTTGTACAGTTCATCTGGGCTCTGGAAACTTCATTTTGTGGATCGATAAGAGATAATTATACCGTAATGACACATAGCTAGTTCTAAAACTGACTTCATTGTGTGCAAACTCTCTAAGCTACAGACAGGCCACCCGTTGATATCACTTCATCAGCAACGTCCCTAAGCCCATGACGATGATGAGCTTGTACAAAGTTCAAAGTTCAAAGTGTTTTGGTGCTAATATTTCTGAAAAGGGAACCCTAGCTTTCCATTGAATAATACATGAACGTTAATTATGCACAACTATGGTGTTGGCTGGTGTCGGTCATGGCTCGAAGGCAGCAGGGCAGAGGAGCTTAAACCCTGGTTCAAAATCCCAGTGAGTCACATGGTAGTCACGCCTCAGAGCTGTGTCACAACCGCTCAATAATTCACCAATCAACACGCTTTGTGGGAAGCAGACGGGGAATTTGAAGACAGTGTTAGATTTTCATCTTTTTGGCATGGCTTTTCACCGTTACCAGCATTTGCTAAACAATGCAAAAATTGTATGTAGTCATTCGAGATATGTAAAGCAATAAACTCTTCTGGTCTATCTAGTCAGCAATGAGGATGCCATATAAGTTCATTCCCCCATGAATTTCTTTTTTTTGCATTTTTACACCTTAAATCTAACAGATGAAATTGTCAACTGGAAACTGAACCATATAGAATAGTCTCTCCAGTGTGTCTGATCTAAGTCTTACCCACAGTAAAGTACGTCTAAACTAATGCCACTACATTTAAGTCCAGAGTGGAGCCACTGAACAAAGCCTTTGATAAAGATCCAAGGTCTGACTGAGGTTGCTATAGCGACCGAGATGTGACTGAACCACTTCCTTCAAGGTTAACTTAAGAAAACTTATCATTTTTCCCTCCAAGATAATAATGGCTTCATGTAACAAAACAGTAGGCACAGTCATTATATTATAGTTTGATCACAGCTCTTTCAATATGTCGCAGATTAACTATATAAGTTACGTCCTGCATCCTCAACTGGTATAGACCATTTAAAATGTGCGTTATATGAATGTTCAAAGTTCCAGAATGGAGGCGACCGGGGCAAAAGTGAGTTACCGTTACAAAAAAAGTCGGGGGTCGTGGTGAGGGATGGAATGATCAACATTTCTGTTTCGAACTTTCTGTTTACAAACTCTGAAAGGGTCTATAGGTCAGGGCAAAATGTGGTTTGTACTGTATGTTCTTAGCGGATTATGGATTGATGTTTTCTGATTTTGTATTATGTAAGAAATGAAAAAAGTTAGAGATTAAACAAATAATGTCTTTACTGTGCATATATAGGTCAATACTGTATTTTGTAAATGCACACGTTAAATTCTCATATGTGACACTAGTCTGCGCTAACACATTGCATTGTAAAAATGTGTGTATATTATCCATTGTGTGTGACATAAATCACTAAGCTCCATTAAATAAATAGATGAATAAATTAAGTGCCTCTATTGACCTGAGAAATCACACGTTTACTGCATTTTCCAATCAGCGCCAAGCCCCTTCACACATTTCTGCTCCAAAACACTCCCTGATTAGCTTCTGTCTTTTCCAAATTGGCTCGAGACCGCAGCATTTTGTCGAGTGCATGTGTGTGATTGACTGCACGTCGCTAAATGAAACAGATCCTCTAATGATTTGACGGATATGAAAAGTTAATGTGTTGCAGGTGTCCAAATCCCCCATGGTCTCTCAGTTTAATGTAATGTTATCGGCTGTAAGCTGTTGGTTTATTTGACGGGGGCCCATACTGTGTTGGTGATACTGAGCAAAAGCAGTAGCCCTATGTTAGCAGCTCCCCACTGGGCTCTTTAATATCCCTCACAGCTCTCTACATTTGACAGTGTTAAGCTTAATAACATGTTAATGCTCCACGAGAAGACCTATACATGTCGTCGAAGAGTTTTAATAACTCTGTCAAAATGTATTACAACTATGATACGTTTTAAATTCAAACCTTATAGCTTAGTAAATACAATCCACAAATTATCAAAAGTTATATCATCTGCAAACCTCAAAATATATGCATTTTCTCAGAGAGTATCGGTAGAACAATGTAAATACAGGAAATGTATATTGTGATTCATCATTCACCATGAGACGATGTCAAAATTGTATGAAATTTTCTAGCTTTATATTAAGTGAGATCAACCGATTACGTTTCTGCTGTCTGGATAAATATTAACTCACTAAAGGATTGACACATCTTTGCACAGTTACCAACAACCTCAAGATATGGATTTGTTTTTTAAATTATATCGTTCAACTGACCGGGGGTTTTCTGTTTGTCATGTAGGTTCTTCTCTGGTCATCTGCTCACTCCCCTCAATAAGCCCCGTGCAAATGTGTGTCGTATGGAATGTTCAAAGTTCCGGATTGGAGGCGACTGGAGCAAAAGTGAGTTGACTTTACAAAAAAGTAGAGTTTGTGGTGAGGGATGGACTATTTCTGAGCATACAATGAAAAAAATCTATTGTGGTCAATCAACATTTCTGTGAGGACTTGTCCAGTAAAACCTAAAAATCAAGAATTTTGCCTCCAGTCAAAAGTCTAACTGTTAGTAATGTGTACATTAAATAAACATACAATGTGAGGTACATTCACTAATGTTTCCTACCCAGGCTCTGACATCACCTACATGTATCAGAGTGGTTGGACTTTGTCAAAACCATCTTCATTTGCAGTATTTTGTGGCTAATTCTAATTTCTCCATTGAAAATGTATTGCGGTTTTGCCTCCAGTGGCTTCCATTCCAGAATTTAGAACTTTTCTGTTTACAGACTTTTGAACGGGTCTATAAGCGGAGCGGGGCTCAGTGATGTGCATCCAACATTTCACACAAATAGAAGAGATGTGGTGTCTGTGTGAACATCTGATGATCACAGAGATGGAGGCAGGAGCACAGATTGAGGGCAAAAGGGGGTTGATGCGTGATTCATATTTCTGCTGCGAACAGGAACACGTCACCAGTGCAGTGATGAGAACCACACTATAAAACCAGAGTGGAGCCTTTAGGAGTCAAGTGTGGGGCAAAATGGAGGTCAATTTTAGCCAACTTAATAGATATATACCAATTTACTGACTTTTACAGTTTTCTAGTTAGAGTTTTGTAGCTGATGCCTAGAGACCTCAGACTAGATGAATAGATGAGTCGGAATGGAAGAATATAAAGCAAGAATGGAGCTTTACAAAATCCAAGACGGAAGATTCATTTTCATTTATAGTCATTTAAAGACTTTAACCAATCTAAAAAGAGCTTCGAATTTTCTATTTAAAATTTGATGCATCGGGGGGGACCTCAGAGGAAGACCGGAGGATGTCTTAGGATGCATTAATGACATTCAAATTTTTCACGAGATTTAGATTTTATTATTGAAACGGCAAAACATATAATTTCACTTTATAGACCAAGGTCTATCTCTTAAGCTAAACAAGAACCAATTTTTGTTCAAATGTCTAAACTCATTGCATCTATTTGTCCAAAAAAATTAAGGAATATCTGATTTTGGACTTCACTTACACACCGCACATTTGTTGTATCGTATGAAAATGAATCTGACTGAATGAGAGCTAGACTTTATGGTGCCCTAACTTGGAAAATGGTGTGGAGCAATCACACATTTTGCAAGATTCGTGTTCTATTCGTGTTACACTTTATGGCCAGACTGTTTTGAAGCTCTCCAAAACAGACGCAGCCACACAAGTTCACCAAATAAAAACGACTTTGATCCTAACATCAGCACCCACAGCTTTCCAGCACCACAGACCACCGCGCGCTCTCTCTGTCTCCACACCAACCACTGTCACGGAACAGTTATGATTTAGAAATAGCTGTTTGTTTTGAATTCAATGTGCCCAAACGTGAATGCGTTGTGACAATTGTATTAAAATGTAGGCATTTAAGAAAATCTAGCTTTAACACTGTGGACTATAAGAGGGGAAATCACAACTAATTGGTGGTTTATTAAAAATCAGATTTGTATATGGATGAGACAGCATGGAGACGATGCTTTTGGGGTTTAGATTCAACCAGTTTAATACTTAATAATGTAATAATTAATTACTAACAATGACCATGGCCCACTGTGCGATTTCTTTCTCTCCAAAATCCTGCACAATTACGCGCAAAGCCAGTCGTTGGCTTTGCGCAGGAGGACCCCTTTGGGCGCACAGATTTGGGGGCTGCGTAAGCGCCACCTGTGCGCCGCTGAGCTGGAACTGCCGCTGTCTCCACGGCTCCTCCACGCACGCCGCACGACACACTAAACCTGTCCGACTCCCATGCACGAGGAAGTGAAAGCAAGTTTTCCTTAAAGCTGAGATGGCGCTAAATAGAATGAAAAATAACGAACTGCGGGTACTTACTCAAATTGTCCGCTTTTGGTGTAAATCACAAGTGTATCAATGAAAAAATACAATATTTACATCCACGTGAACTGGAAAAAGCCGCAGGACAGATCCTATATCCGTGACTCCTCGACTCACTTTTTGGCGACAGCTTAAAGACAAATAAAAGTGGCCCAAATCCACGTCCACAGCGAGTCCCGATCTGCGGGGCTGCAGTTCACTCAAAACACCCCAACTTCTCTTTCACTTAAATCCCGGGTCCGCGGAGCTGTCCACAGTGCCCAAGAGTCCCGACCATCCTCCTGGGTGAGTGGAGCTGTGCGTGGACACGTCGAGAGGACACGCAGAGGGGACGCAGTGGCGCGTGGAGATGTCTGTTGTGTCTGCACGAGCGGAGTGTGTTTTCCTCGGACCAGCCTCTCGCTCTGTGGCTCCGCTCCGCTGCTCACAGTGAAGTATGAGTATGAGCCGCCGCTGACTCAGTCAAAGCTCATTGCAGGGGACCTTGGACAGTTCCGGTGGAACGGTTCAAAATAAGAGCTTAACTGGCGCGTATACTGGTGACGCAATGGTCTCACACAAGTTACCAATAATCTCACACAAGTTACCAATAATCTCACACAAGTTACCAATAATCTTACACAAGTTACCAGTGTTCTCACACAAGTTACCAATAATCTCACACAAGTTACCAGTGTTCTCACACAAGTTACCAATAATCTCACACAAGTTACTAATGATCTCACACAAGTTACCAGTGTTCTCACACAAGTTACCAATAATCTCACACAAGTTACCAATAATCTTACACAAGTTACCAGTGTTCTCACACAAGTT
>JAVQKC010014660.1:0-29139 GCA_036025475.1 Philypnodon macrostomus
TAATGACCCCCCCGGCCCTGAACACATCTGACCAATATGATGGCAGTTACTTCTATAGCGCCACCTATAGACTGAAAGAAGAATGCAGCTTTAGGGAATTTTCTAAATTTGGCAAAAACTTTCTTCACAAACATCCAGACAAATCAAAAAGTGATTAAGGTCCCATTGGTAACAGTTGTAGCAGACGTATGGGGCAGACGTACGGGGCAGACATACGGGGCAGACGTACGGGGCAGACGTATGGGGCCGTTTTCGCCGATATACACCTTGCTGTCGGGGACGACAGCACAGGCCTAGTTCCTATTTGGTTTTGGGGTAATTGGGGCAACTATGGGCTTTAGGCAAGTGTACACCCTGGACAATGCTAGGGATGACATACAAATATACAGACACCTTCTCACTTTCACATCCATTCACTAGTAATTTGGAGACACCTGACAGAACACAGAAAGAAAGAAATGCTGACTCCACTTGATTGTAGCCCCCTCGATGATTGAACCCACAACCTCCAACTTTGTAACTAGTTCAGGAGGAGATGAACATAGACATCTTCCAGGTTATCAGAATAAAGGGTAAAGGTTTCAATTGTGTGTGCCCACTGTCCATAGGTCCAAATGCCCTGGCTGAATGAGTTAATATGTCAATCTGTCTGTCATTGTGAGTCTGTCTGTGGGCCTGTCTGTGGTGCAGCTGATGAAGGTCTCATCAGAGCAGAGGTGGACTCGGCAGGAGAGTTTCATTTTCCCCTCATTACAGCAGCCACTGGAGGAGCGCTGAGCTTCAAAGCTGCTTGATTGCATTATGGGGCATTTGGTGTAACACAGGCGTAATCTGTACCATGTGACAGGGAGCCAGGCCAGGACTACACTCTGCCAGACATTCACAAATGTTCTATACAGGCTATTTATACATCACACGGTTAGATGCAGAGCTTATTTGGACTATGCTCATAACTCGATGAAGGTCTCACAGCAAGATTTCTCACATTGTCTAGGTTTAGCAAATTGATTAGGTTCTCATCATTTGAATCATTCATGTCTTTACCTATTCCTATTAGGGGTCATTGGAAACTGGAGCTTAGTCCAGCAACTATGGGCCACCCTAAATCACAGGGATATCACAGACAGACAACAATTCACTACCACATACATTTGAAAAAGGACTCACAGTGACAGGGAGGACATACAGACTCTCTTTTAACTACTACTGGGGCGGCAGTGGCGCAGTGGGTAGGTGCCCACCCTGCAACCAGAGTACTGGTCGTGTCCCTGGGCAAGACACTTAACCCACATTGCCTATGAATGAATTTGGTTGCGTGATAGGTCTTTGATGGTGGTCAGAGGGGCCGTAGGCACAAAATGGCTGCCACACTTCTGTCAGACTGCCCCAGGGCAGATGTGGCTACATATGTAGCTTACCACCCCCAGTGTGTGGAGTGAATGAATAATGTAATTGTAAAGCGTCTGTGGGTGTCCTGAAAAGTGCAATATAATAACAATGCATCATTATTATTATTACCTATAACACAATACATTAAAACATCTGAAAAAGGTTAGGCAGTGATAGAGTGACCAGGAATATGTGTCTTCACTGTTCTTTACTGCAATACTTCAGTAATATTTCAGATTTCTCCACCTGGATGCATACAGACTGATCATCTGGCTACACAATGAGCTTGTAGTTCAACACTTACCTTTGAAATTGGAATGTTAAGTAAAACATTAGCCTCCATTTCCACATTGTGTTTTCAAAGGTCAAACACCGACAATCACTGTTTATCACTGCGACCATCATTATAAAGATTGGCCGCAGATAAAGAGCTGTAAAAGAATTGTAATTATCACCATTTTAGAAAGGGTAATTATGGGCATCATTAGCATCTATCATTATATTTAAGTGGGGCCACGGTCCACTAAATGAGAGCTTATACGGTTCTTGTGTGTGTACTGTGGCTGTCTCAAAGCAGCCAGAGGAAACTATTGAGGACAGTTTGAATGGGTAACTCGCTAATCTTCATATAATGCCCTATGCTGTATAATTGATATAGTATAATATGAATCTTAGTGACTGAATGTAGTGCACTCAAATTGATCCTAATGCATCATGAAAAGTGAGACCACAATTCTGACTTTCCACCTTGTAAGCTTGCCTTATTTTGCAGGTCCCAAATGAAGGAAAACAAGCTTTATTGTATTTATATTTTTTAATGTTATGTAGATGATATGGCCTCTACAGCAACATCAGATCAGACTTTGTGGGTTACCACTTTGACCAATAGTAGTCGAGTTTTCAATTAATCCTTTCCCTAGCATCAACAGACTGCAGGGGACCTTTTTTACATCAGAGAACAGGGTCAAATTAGGTTAAAAAAAAATCCAAACAGCCATTGCTTTTGTCCAGGCTCAAGACAAAGCTGCTCAAATTCAAGTCTAACACT
The DNA here is from genome assembly GCA_036025475.1 of Philypnodon macrostomus. Taxonomy (NCBI): domain Eukaryota; kingdom Metazoa; phylum Chordata; class Actinopteri; order Gobiiformes; family Eleotridae; genus Philypnodon; species Philypnodon macrostomus. Next base: position 2,438 of record JAVQKC010014660.1, read on the forward strand.
ATAATGCATTGAGGTGATTTAACTAATTTGAACATTGTGTCATAGTAGTGGGTTTTATGGTGAAAATGCCTTTGGGATGTCAGAGGAGAATGGCCAGACTGGTTCAACAAAGTAAGTCTGCCTAAAGTGTATGTGTGTCCACCTTATTGGTACAATCCTGCTTCATATGATTTTTGGCAAGCTAAAACAATGCCCCTAACATTGACTAATATTTGAGTCCAGTTTGGTGCAGCCCTGTGTAGTGTTTGAGGGGTTAGGGAGTGGATTGGGACAAAGACATGGTGTGGTACAATAGAACAGTTTGATTTGTTGCACTTTTTCCCACAATGCTCTTATAGTTGGGTAAAGAAAGACCTAGCTTCCCTCTGTTTGTCTACTGGAGGTCAAGGTAGATGTGAATGTGCCGAAATATGATTGAAGGACAATTCATTCTTCTTCAAAGCAGCAGAGAAAGCACAGAGCTTAGACGAAGTGAAAAAAAACAAAAACAGCTTACAGTTTCTGATAAACCATATAAACCAAATCCAGCCTTGTACCAACACATCCTCTTCCGGAGCAGGCTAAGATTTGTGCCACTGGAGCTGTGCACCACGTCTCAAACACCACTTTCCTCTAGATAAATTAGTAATGCTTAAAAGATTCCATTTCGTCTGTCTAAATGCTGTGTGCCGTGCTCAACTTGGTTAGAATAAGGAGCCACTCAATTTTTTATGCCCACGCCAAGTGTAGCCTTCAATTTAACATGCACTTTTAATCCTGGGAGTGCTAAATTGCTTTTTAATGTCGAGGAACATGGTGTTTTTGTGAAAAATGCATCAGCGGTATGCAGAGTAAACCAAATCTCCTGTTTAAGGGGGAGGAGGAACAAAGCAACACTCGAGTAAAAACCAATATGTTGTTTTGACACATGTGCCACCTCCGGGGCTCTCAGAGGACACCCCCCACCGGGTATAGACAAGAGTGTGTCTGAGTGAGCAGTGATGTAAGGGTGTGATTAACTGCATGTCTGCCTACACACATCTCTTTGTTGTATATTTCTAATACATGTAGATTGCTAAGGCTAGACTTTTCATAGAAGCGCTAGGCTATAGGTGATGCTATCATGTGTGAATTCATGAGTGGTGTCAGGTGTTGCTGTGCCCCGAGTCTTGTGGATGACAGGTGTCTGCAGGCCTGCCTCGTCCTGTTACACTTCTTTGTTCTACTGTAGCCGACTCCTTGAACTCTACTGAGCATGACTAAAGCATATTCCTTAATGTTTGGGTCAGACACTCCAATGAAGTCCTTTCAGTGTTTGATCATCTAACACCGGTGAGGGCATAACAAAACCACAGATAAGACTTATTTTTTCTGATGACGACCTCCAACATTGGAAAATTTGAAAATCTTGGCTTCAAGTGTGTGTGTGTGTTCAGGTCGGCAGCATGGCCTGTACTCGTTCACTAGGCTAAACCAAATAAAGTGGTATTCAGTATGGTCTTTTGCTGCTATAGCCCATCTGCTTTGAGTTTTGTCATCTGCCACTCACTGGGCATCTTTTGTAAACCATTCTCTGGTTGTAAATAAACTCGAACAGTTGACCTGATACAAACTATTCATCTATCTTCTGCATTCTGCATTCTGATGTTTGGTTTGAACTTCAGTAGGTTTATCTCAAGCAAGACTAAATTCATTGGTTTGAAGCGAGGCTGCAGATAAGCTATTTAAGAACAGCCAATGAGTGTAGTAAACTATTGTACGGTTTAGCTGTGGGTGCATCAGGAAAGTATTTGTAGACTTGTGGCCACATGAGGTCATGCTGTGTGGGTGCCTCTCTGTGGATCAGCGACGTGGCCGGTCCCTAGTGGCAGTGCAAATCCTCTTACCCTCTGGCTATGTGTCAGCAGAGAGAGTGAGCAGACAGAAAGCTGGCCCAGATCATCCTGCTGAAGCCTGCTGTTGGTAAACACACTACATGTAAGCCGCGCTGAGACAGCCACTGATGAAGAGGCTTAGAGATCTGTCCTGGGTGGCCCTTTAACGCTCTCAGTCCCAGTGGGCCTCTGAGAAACAACAAACACTCACAGAAAAAAACTACAGATCTGACTGGTCCATTCTCCCATCACACTGGCACACAGTCCTGCACTCCTGCTCGCTCTTTAACAGGAAAAACAAAATGTAATTACATAAACAAACACAAACAACACACATACTGTATTTACACTCTGAGGGAGAAAACAGTGTCAGTGCCCCGGGAGCTCCACTCACATAACCCCACACTGAATGTGCCACTGTCAGGCACCAGTGGGGCAGCCTCACAAAGTGCACATTTAGGACCCCCGACCTGACGGGTGGGCACAGTTTGTGGAGGAAAGCGTGGAATGTGCTCTCAAAGGCATCTCTATTGCAGCAGACAAACAGGGCCTTATGCTACGCTCAGCAACACACACATCTCAGGGCCTTATACCACGCTCAACAACGCACACATCTCAGGACACATCTCAGGACGGATGGCCCGCACGCGCCCTCGTGGAAATATACTGGCCCACTTCTCTATTGCAAACGCTCACAAGTTCCCATCTGATCACTGTTTACTGCAGGAGCCCAATCATGTGCACTTTAGAAGAACCTAAATGTGCTCTTTTTGATCTTTGTTTGACGATAATGAACTGAAATAAGGCTCGCCCAAAGTCCTGATGTTCCTTTATTTGATATCATGGCACTGATTATGTGATGCTCTGTAAAACTCTCTGTCAGCTTGGTTTATTCTCAGTGGAGCAAGGTGCAGACAAAGTAAACTGGTGCCAAACATGACAGCTCCGCTCAGGTCTGTATTCAGCCGGTGGCTTTTTATCGATAGTGACAGATAAAGAGGGCTGTGATCTCACCAAGCACCCGACACCAGCGTTGATTATCATCCCCACTGATAGCGCTGCATGCTAATCATTGTAAACATCATGTTGTGGCTTTGACACACTTAGGCTTATCTGTAATTGGTATAATTGTTACCAGCGTTTAACGAGATTGTCTTGTAGATAAGCCGAGCGCCAAAAAGGGCTGGGTGTGGGAGAGCCTTCTTCAGATCTTCCTCTGACAAGCCATTAGATCAGCACTAACTTCCCTCACCGCGCTAATAATGAAAGGCAGCTACGAGACCCGGCACAAATCTGATAAAGGGGTTGAAGATGAGGGGTCATGAAATATTTAAATATACAGGGCTTCAAAGAGAAAGCAGTCGAGCGCTCTTGTCAACACATAGACCCCCTGCAGCCGGCCATGGCCTGGTCTCTGCTCTACATGTAGGTCACCAGCCAGCAGCTCTCTGCCATCCTCTAAATGGCACCATGGGAAAAAGAACATCTCACCACACATGATTCTGTGCACACCTCTGTAAACATTAGAGCCATCTGTCAAATGACTCAATTATATGTCTAGAAGCACCATGCTCATAGCTCAGTTAAGCTGTTTGTAACAATAAATGCAGCGCTTTGAGAAAGCCTTGAGGCATTGAAAAGCACACTATAAATCAAATACATTATTATATATTATAGCGTTGTCTTTATGTTAGACCAAAACAACTGTCATGTAACCACACTGAGTGACAGTCGGAGAGAGAGGGGGCAAGACTGTAGAGGTGGAGCCCAGAAATCCCCTCTGGCGTTTGATGTCCGTGGGCTATATCGTGTTCCCCTGGAGAGCCTATCATCACACTCCCACTCTGGAGCTGTTGAGTACGCAGAGAGAGCCCTGGAGAGGCCTGCCTGAGTGCAGTGTGGGGGGGGTGGCCAACTCTGACTGGCTGTACCTCTCCAGCCTTCTCTTTGGGACGTCTGCTGGGGAGTGTTTGTGTATGGGACAAGACTTTACTGTAGAGCTTTATGGGATAAATTAGGGTCGTGTCTAAAGAGGATTAGGATCACTTCTCCATGTTTTGTCAATGGGATCAAATAATTCTAGCTTTATGGGAATACCTCTTATCTGTGACTTTTGATGACAGGCTAAACATATCTTGTCTGCACTGCATTCTACTCAGCAGATAATATCAAAACATTTGAAGGATGCCAACAATTGTAAACAATGAAGCGTGCATCATATAAATAATAGCTTTGATGCTAGCTCACCTGGTGGTTAAGTAGTGTGGCTTGGACTTGTTTACACCGTCAAATGAAACATGAACCAAGCATGTCCCTGCCTCTGTGCATTTTGAAGCAGCCAACCCATATGCTGGTTGTGTGGAGGGGGAGTCTGTGATTGACTGGCCTGAAATTATCCCCAGCATCACAGCCCACATTCCACAGCAATGTCTATAATTTAGGCAAAAGGCTTTCCCATTTCCCTGGTGCCTCTCAGATTTGTGATGGAAGGGAGGTGTAAAAGGAAGAGGATGCATTAGGGATGTAACTAAAGCGTTCAAGGCAGAAAAAGGTTAAATCAATTTTCTTGTCTGTATTGTTTTCAAAGTGAGTTCCAGAGCTGCGACATTAGACTGATGTCTGGATGAGGAGGTTTGGTCCCGCTGACAGGCCGGTTCCCCGTGCGCCCACAATGTCGACTGGATCTGATTATTGCTGAACAGAGGCAGATAATGTCTCCCATTGATCAGGCCATTTATCTTGAACTGCTCTGGCGCAGGCTGCTTTCAGAGACCGCAGTGATATACTGATAAGTAGATAACATAGTCTCTACAGGCTTTTAACATCCGCAACAAATACTTCTGTGCTTCTTCCCTGTGTGTCACATGACAGAGACTCGTGTCACTGCACAAGACGCGGCAGAAAGATTTGAGTGATCAGCATCAGTCTCTCACTACAGTTGCAGAGTCCCAATCACATCCTGTTTATAACATAAGCTCAGAGTAAGCGCGGACATACATGCATATCACTAGAATTACAAACAGGTTCAATAATGTCCTAGAAGTTTCACAGACAGTGCTGGTGTCTTACCGTTGATGCTCTATGTATTTGTCTTTTGTGTGTATTGTGTGTATGTATGTGTGCGTGCGTGTGTGCACAGACATGTGTCAGCCACACATTAATATTAGCATGAGTGACAGATTAATTTATGTCTGGCTCAGTGTCTGAGGAATTGAGAAGAAAGGGCTGTCAGTGGTGCTTGTCGGGAGGGGCTGAGATTAGAGCAGTTGTCATTGACAACACAGCACAGGCACACTAAGTTAAGGTCATAAGTAAAAACTGTGGAAAAACAAAATAATGAAATTAATTAAAAATAAAGAACATTCTCACTCCACCCTCAAAGGCCCACAGTACTGTTGGCAAATGTGTGTGTGTGGGTTTGAGTTTGTGCCTAGTGAAAGCTATTTCACGGTTCTCAGATGTGCTCTGCAATTTAACAATTTAACATTAAATCATGAATATGATCTAGTCTAAATCTGAGCCCATCTGAGAGAACTGTTTTTAAAAATCCATAGAAAACATCACTATTCACTTTGATCTATGTGAACTACATCTCACGAAGAATTCAGGAAATCCACCCAAACCAACATTTGCTTTAGGTGCACCCCTGCATGGTTCTTGTTCTATCTATGAGTTAAGACAACTTTCTCAAATCAATTACATTACACACATATGTTATAAAACAATGTGACACTCGTCACATTTTATATGACCTTGTAAGATACAGTCTGAAGTACTTAGAGCTTTGTGGAATGTCCCACTGCAGTCACTCATGTTACACTGATTACTAAAGTTAAATTGTAGGGCTTATTTGGAGTAATGGCAGGAAGGCATATGAAAGCAAGCCGGACTGTGTGATTGTAATCTAGAAGAAAGTTCCTGTCAAACTAGACCTTGGTGCAACAAAAAAACATGCCTCTGTTTCTTTCAAAAAGACATACAAGATGATAATGTGTCAGTATAAAACTGACGAGCTATACACAGGACTTACAAGCACAGACAGAGCCTACACAGATACAGAGCACTTTTCCACATGTGTTTGAACTCATTTCAGACTCTGTCACACACTGTTGTTTTGTATGCAACATGGACTCTTTGTCAGCAATTAAAAATAATGTACAGTATAGCAGAGATCTGTGCGTCAGTCGTTTGCCACAGTGGATATAATCATAGACTAGTGGTCGCTCTCAAATCTAATGACCATCTGAAAAGGAGAACAGCAGCTCATTTATGGCACTACTACTTCTGCTATATAGACCCATAAAAAGACTAAAGCTATTTTGTCAGTGGCAATGGTAAAAATACATATGAGGCAGCCACATCATGTTTGAAACCAAACCACTATAGGCACTTGATGTTTGATCATAATCACCACTTGAAACATCGAAATGGCCCTGTGATCTAATCGCGCGCTACCACAGTGAGTACATTTGACACTAATTTTAAACAGCAGTTGTTTTCAGTCTGCAACAGAGCTGTATTTTAGACAAATCAAAGAGCTCTTTCATCATTAGCCGCTCAATACAGCACATGGATATGATGGTGTATCTTATGTCATGGTGTCATGGTGGACTGGATAGGGGTTTGGGCATTTTCATTTGATTAGTCATGTTGGTTACATTTTCACTTTATTTTGCCACCTTCAATCTCAAGCCCCTTGTAGTTTATGTGTGTTATCAGTCCAATATATCCATCTGTTTTTCTGTTGCTTCGGGTATGGAGATCAAGATTGATGCAGTGTGACTGTATTGGGCATCCCTGTGTCAGAGACCCAAGAAGCATTTACTTGAATCCTCAGAGCTATAGTGATGGAAGGTGAGCACTGCTCACAGGTAAACATTACATTCAGGCCTTTGGTGTGAATCGTACAGTGTCCCACATAAATCCCACATGCTTATGCAATAGGCAGGCGAACAGTGAGGTTCTATGGAGGAGGATGCTGGACTGCATTGGTTGAACCTACAGCTTTTTGTGGGTGACCCCAGGAGGCAGCGCTCAGGGGAAGTCCTGCGTGAGTGTTGCTGTGATGTCCTGAGTCCGGGAGGAAGCTGTGGTGCAGGTCTGGGTGGGCTGCAGACTCCCACTATCGCAGTACTCATGTCAGAATGAACCGGAGTGAATTGGGCTGTGTGGTGACCTGTTTGGGGCCAGTGGTGGAGACGAACTGCACGCTGCTCATAAAGGCGTTTTGTTTTTGTTCGCTCCCGGTAGCAGCAGCCTGCTGGGGGATTCATTAGCGGTTGACATCATCTCACTCACAACAGAAAGAATATCTTTCTGCCGCTCCCCCTCCCACTCTCTCTGACTCTCTCTCTCCCTCTCTCTGAGCCACTGCAAGTCTCCACTTTTCCTTTGCGCGCCATTTACGCCACACAGAGACGCGTCGAGGTGCGCCAGAGCTGCAGGCTTTTTGGAAGCTTATATTTAGTAGCCTATTTGTGTTGTGTATTTGAATCCGCTGGAGATCAGGAAGTGGGAGGACCCGGTGACTAGCAGCGCCGAGGACCGCGGGATGAATGGGAGTTTGTTGTGTGGAGTCTAGCAGCGGAGGGACGGGCAATCTCAAGCCGAAGACCCGCGACACAGACCGTGGAGAGGACACGCACTGAGAGCAGTGTGCTCGTGCACAGCCCCTGCACAGGGAAGAACTCGCGCTTGTTGGATTGGTATATTTCCGTTGGTCTCGGTGGTAACGCGCACACACGCTCAAGGATTGTTTGTTGTCCGCACGGATCTTTGTGAGAATCTACGTGAGCGCATCCACGCGGTTGACGTACGGAGAAAGCTGGAGAAAGCTGGATGAAGGGCTTGTGCAGAAACGCACGGTGAGACACATGGCGCTCTTTGTCCAAAAGGCGCAGTAGGTTTGTGCGCGGCGCTGGATTTTCTTGGAAAGGCTGGTCGTTTATCCGCATGGCTGTGCTCGATACAAACGGAGTAGAGCTCGTCGCTTCTTGTGTGGATTATATTGTTTAAGCTACAGAATGTGAAGCGAGGCCATATTTAACAGAACAAAATCACGGACTTACTTCAGCTCTTCCTAATCAGAGGTATGCCATTCTGATCCAGCAGTCAAATGGTCTGTATGCTCACCGTAGGTTAATCTCACTGCCTTGTTCTTCTGCAGTTTTCACACTACACTTTTTATAATAATAAAATCAAAATAAAGCTACAGCTCTAAAATATAAAGAGCCTAGTCTAATTCCTTTACATTGGACATGATTGCGTAATTGACAGGCGTGCATTAAAACGGAAGCCGTGCGCGTTTAAGTCAGCTGTCACTGGACTGTTGTTCTGAGCTTATTACGTTTTACACATGGCTCATTCCTCACACCAATGTATACACCTTATTTAGAGATTTATCAAAATATTCTCAATACTAATTCTTATGTGTTTCTGATTGAGGTGATGTTCCTGGGCGCGTTGGCAACTGTTGTTTTGCATAAGCTCTAACCTGTAGTCTTCCTACCACATCCTGATAGTGACTTCAGTTCATTCATTGTTATGCTTCTAATAGGCTACATGTAGTCTCTTTAATGAGCTCTGTAGTAGGCTGCATGTAGATGAAGCACATTCCTTTTCCTTTCTTTTATGAGGTGAGTTTGCGCCGAGGCACAAGGCGCAGTGGAGCCGTTTGCTGTGGAGCCACAGTGCCATCAAGTGGCGAAGAAAAAAAACATCATTTTGTTTTATCGCTGTCCATCAGTGTAGGATGTTTTTTTAAAGTGGTTCTAGCCGTGGTTCTGTAAAACATACGGGCATTTTGTTTCTTTAATTCGTTTCTAGGACATTTAGTGCTATTAGTCTAATTCCGGAAGTCTATTAAAAATAATGATGTATTTCCAAATGTAACTTTATATCAACTGACACGAGAGCAGTGTTCAGCATTCACTTCAGCTGCACGTTTTGTATATATTTCTGTGTTTTACTAGACTGTGTCATTATTTTGAAAACATTATAAACCCTTTAAATGTATTTGTTTTGCTCTTTTCCAGTGTTCCGATGCAGGCTCTGAGAAGTTTTTCAGCACCGCAGCATCTAAAGGTAAACATTACTGTTTTTATTATATATGTAAATGTTAATATTATCGGGATGATGCAATGGATCTGTTCGTCCGATTTCATGATCGCATTTTGGACACTGAGTGCAGTCATTCTATTATTGTTGATCTACATGCTGTAATGAACCAAACAATACAGGTTTTGTATTTGACAGCAAGTTGTAGTGAAGCAGCAGCAGGAAAGGTATCTGTTTACGGCCACAGTGGGCCAGCGCCACATGTGACCTCATTATCAAGTCACTAATTTGCTGTTAAAAGCAGCCCAGTTTAGTGTTCTACGCGGGCATAATGGAGATGGTGCGTGAATGGACATTCCTGTGTAAAGGGGGGGTTTACCCCGCTGGCAGGCTCGAGATCAGGGTTATGACCCCTCCAGGGCTGCAGCACAAATGGGCCCGATGAGCACTCAGGTCATTGTTTACCTATAGCCCTAGCTCTTTACGGTCTTCCTGCACTTTACTCCAAATACATTTCCCACATTCTGGCCTTTGATTCCCCCGGGCTGGGTTTGTGGCATGTATTGGAGGGGCTCAATGGCTGTGCTTGATAGGGAGGTTTCCTTTTGAACGCACTTCTCCGTGGGCTGATGTGGTTCCCTTGAAAGGATTAAGGCCCCCTTTGTGTGGCCTAAATCAACAGTGGGCCGCCCTCTTTCCTCTCCATGAAAGGGGCTGACTGGGGAGACAGCACCAAAACACGCTCGCTCTGCTGATACGCCACTCTCTTGGCCCGTATTACCATTTTAATATCTCCTCTGTACTGTTTTACCGTGCCACCGTCACCTCCTCCATTCCTGCCATATGCTAATGGCTGCCGTTAGTGCAACGCATCCAGGTGCAAGGAGCGCACTAGCACATGTCTGGTATTTTCATAGAGGCTGGTGTGGAGATTAAAGGTTGGGCTTTTGTCGAAGGGGATTACAGGACTCGAATACAAGCGGACCACAAGACAAGCACTGGCTCCAACTGAAATAGAAAATGAGGCAGTTTGAGGGATGCAGTGTGTCAATATTTGCCCAGCAGCAGGTGCAAAAAGAGGCTTGAATTGTTGACACAATGAAGTAATGCTAATAATAAAACCATGCCTCTCTATATGAAAGCCCTTATGCAGTGATGGGGATCAATTTTGTTGTTAAAATACTCAAATTTCACTTAATGCTGATACTGAATATTTCAAGATACTTTAAGTGTATCTTAATAGTGTTGGATCTTTTATTCAAAAATATTGTGGACCTGCAATAAACAGGGCACGGCTGGTATTGATCTTTTTTTTTTCCTTTTTTACAGTTTTTCTCATACATCTATACATCTCATACAACTATACATCTCATACAACTATACATCTCATGCAACCATACAACTATACATCTCATACAACTATACATCTCATACATCTCAACATTTTTCCCCAGCATTTTAAATTACAATACCCACATTGGTGTGAGCTAGAAGAGCCTTGTAATTCTGTGTGCAGTGTTTGGTAATGACCGTCTGTTGGCTTTTTTTCCCCAATGAAGACTGGAAATGCGCCGTGGGCAAGCTCAGGTCTCTTTGAAGACTTAGTACTGGTCTCTCATCTTTTAATCTCACAGCCTCCTCACCTACTCAATAATTACGCTCTATTTTTCATGCTCACTCAAAAGCCATTGTTTTTTTTTTCTCTTCTCGCCCCAGGCCTACACTGCATTTTAAACAGAAAATCTTACTGACGAGAATGCAGCTTTTGTATTTCCAGGCATGTATTTGTTTTCTTCCTGTCATGTTGGCGTCACCTCGAGGCCATTGGTGTCAATTGTGCACAGTCGTGTAATGTGGAGCTTATAGTCATCATTGCTCTTTGCAAGCCTTTGTTTTTCTCTGCTCACAGTCTGGGCTCACTTTGCCCAGGAATAGATTTCATTAACTAGAGTCATTAAATGTTAGCTCTAATTACCGCTCCTGTCAATGCACCTGTAGGTGTCAGTGCTCTAACCTCATTCATTTGCTCTGCAGAAGAGAAAGCATCAGTTATAAGAGCTCACTCCAGTCTGTTGGCCACCGCTAAAATAAACAACGTTCCTTGAGTTTAAGCTCTTTTCAAGCTGCTGTGGGTTCAAACGGAAACTTAACTTTATTCAAACTGGCACTGCAGCTGAAAGGAAACAGTCACTTCTAATTAGTGGTCATTTGCTTATTGAAGGAGGACATGTTACATCCAAAGCTTGCATAACCCTATTGTTGAATTGAATAAAATCATGTGGACATATCTATTCCTCTGAGTACACCGGAGCAGATTTGTGCGAATTTAGTTTATATAATATTTAGAGATTTGTGATGTATGTGATGCATTATGGTTCCTCCTGAGAGCTGAGGCTCCTGCAGCTGTGTGTCTTCTGTGAGAGCAGAGAATTGAAGTGTGCACTGTAGTGATTCTCACTTTCCCCTCAGCATAACACTGATTGCACCATGCTTTGCCGGAGTTAATGTGAAAATGAAGCGGTGCTACATGGAGACCCGGGGCTGACGGCAGCATGAAGAGTGCTGCTGCTGAAGTGTGTCGGGCTTGAGTCTGTCGCTGGGGGAGACTATAATGTGTCTCTGTGGAAGGTGTTATTTGTAGCGCTGATGGCATTGTTTAAAAAAATAGTGGAAAGAGAAAAGCGGAGGTGAACTTTTGTGGCAGATATCAGAGCTGAAGAGCTCCCTGGATTGTCATAGAGAGCAGGGCTGGCAGTGAAATTGCCTGTGAGCATATTACTGCTGTGTGGGAGTGAGCAGAGGGCTTGTTTTTCTCTGGCTGTTTCCTGAGAGAAGCACTGCTGATAGAGCTGTGTGTATTTCCAGGCTGCGGGCCGCCACCTGCTGTAAGCTCAAGTGATATAGAGAGCAACAATCATGCCACAAATCACACCGGCTCATTGAGCCGCTGGAAAGAGGAGCTTGGCCTTTCACAGCGCCCGTGTTGGTTTACTGCCTCGGGCTCCCCGTGCTGCCCCAGCCCCGACCTCTGCAGTCTGTGTGGGTTTGTGTGTCAAGAATCAGGGCCGCCGGTGGAACTTGACCTGATGCGCCGGGGATAGATGACCTGACTAGCATTGGCCTTTTGTGCACGGAGAGAGCAGTGGTAGTCAAGGACGGACTCTTTGTGCCTCCTGGCCAGTGCTGAGGTCACATGCAGGTCACCTCATAGACATAACCCAGACATAAATTGATGCAATAAAGTATTGTTGTAGTTCAGCTCAAGTATAAGCTCAATCCAAATCTGGGGCATCGTATAATAAGAAGGCTGTTTGGACAAATAAGGGGTTGATCTGAAGGATTGGAGGTATGAGACATCAGCCAGGCAGATTCCGGGCAGATCCCCAGTGGTTTTCTAGCTTCTGTTGTTTGGCCGTCTCCTGCTAAGAGCATTTAATACATCTCTAGGGGCAAAGGAAGCTCAATATCCTGTGCAGCACAGAGCGGCGCCCCCCTCCCACCTCACTACAATGGTTACAACTACACAGAGGCTGTATTTCATGACCATGAAAGGGCCGCTCCAGCTATGCCTCATCTGCTGACACAGCCAAACAAAGGTTAACAAATCAAGGGGAGCACAGCTTGATTTACTGCCCTGCTGCTGAAAACAATGAGCCCCCGTGGCTACAGCTCACTGACCATTCCCATCTTAGAAACAGGGTTGATAGTCATGTGCTTTATTATGCATACAGTTAGCCTTTTGCTTTGGAAGCTGTTGGTCTTGTAAACAAACACATTCATTTAATTTCGCTAATTGTTAATCATGTAGAACATATAAAGCAAGTAAAAAGTAGTTGATTTGTCCTGAACTAAAGTGATAGTGTGAATGGATGTGACGCTGCTCCAGAGCAGTACAGGCCCGTCTCTCTTCAGCAGCACAAAGAGGTCATTCAGAGTTTGTTCCCTGGGTCCTGAGGTTAGAGACTAAGTAAATCCATCCATCTTAATGCACTTATTTCAGCACCGGGAGACTGTGTAAACACTCCAATATCCGACATGCCACGCTAAACTCAAAGAGCCTGGAACCCATCAGGGCCAAATTAAAGGTCTACATCTCAAACACAAACATTTAAATGGGCTGCACTCCAGAGATCAAAGTCAAAGGCGCTAGTTTTGCTGCTGGCCTCCGCATGTCTGCCACACGGAGATCTGTGGCAGGTTAGCGGCCAGTCAGGGTTGAACACTGTACACTTCTCTCAGCTTTCTCAAGTAATGCTCTGTGACATATTTGCTGTTGGTCTAGGTATGGTTAATAATGGATATAAGCCATTTATTCACAAAACTGTATTCTGTTCAAGACAAAATTTAAAGACTCTAGAAGGTTATGTTTATATTCTACAATCTGATGATGTTAAAAAATGGACATAAGCAAATAATAGTAGTATAGGTCTGGACACTATCAAAGAAATATCTAAAAATAATTTCCTGAACCTGTGTATTTCTGATTTCTGAGCGATAGTTATGTTGATGACCTTATTGCTATAGTCAAAATGCCCTGCAAGTCTAAGATATTTCTATAATTCTTTTTGACACATGAACATAACCTACTGAATTTCTAACATTAATTCAGTTTCCTTAGTAAACACAAACACTAGTCTTGTCCAGATGAGTGTGTTTTACTGGTGCACAGTGATAGTAAATGTGTCACCAGTTTGATGGTAGTGTCCGGTTGATTGGAGGTGTTGAAAGCACCCGTCTCCTTGTCCCAGGAGAGTCTCGCCCCATCAGCGTCACCGGTCCGCACTGATCCAATGTGACATCGGCCACTTTCTTGCCAACTGTGAAGCATTAACAGGGTCAAGGCAGCACACATACACACACTATATCCTACTTATCAAGAGCCTGGCATCCCCACTTCACTGCTGCTGTGCTCAGGCCAATTATGCCTGTGTAACTCTGTGGTCCCTGCGGTTGAGGTGACATTGGCGAAGAAGACGAGAGAGTAGGGTTCTATAATGGGGCTTTATGGCTGCGGAGAGCAATTCAGTGTAAAATGAGAGAGGCTTGAGAGACGGTTGTTGACTGTTCAGTCTATATTGCATTGAATGGGTTTTAAAAAAAACTATAATAGTAAATGATGGAGACACACTAGGAGAGTAATACTAATGAAAACATGCAGAACACTTAATATGAGAACTTGACACAAAAGCAGCTTTATGTCGATTAAGATTTGGTGTCGCAGGCAGTTGACATTCATATTTTGATTCCTGACCCTTCTCCGCGATGTAAGGAGAACAAACAGAGGGTTGGATGAAAAGCCCAGAGTGCATGAGGACTGTTGAGGACAGATGAAAGAAGGCTTTAATTGCTCCCACAAGAGAAGAGGTTATCTTCCCTCTCGCCCTTTCACATCCTCATAAATATGCAGACCAGAGAGGCCCTGAGCCGCAGGGCAGATTAGAGAGGACTATAGAGCAGGATCTGGGTTTGTTAGCAGCACTCTACAGATCCTCTGCATGTGTTTCCACGGCCTGGCTTTCATTTGTCTCTTCTCCATTTTTATGATTTTTCCACAGGCTATTGACTGTGGAGGCACAGGCTTGAACAAATACAACATCGCCCCCTGCTGGTGGAATATACTTTAAATAAACTGTAAGATGTGGAGTGAGTACAGGGAATATGGAAAATTAGCAGCTAATAATGTGTAAGTAAAGTCTAGGAAAGGGGGGAAAGTATTGAAACGTGCATATCCTATAAGCAATCTGGTTCATCATCTCTGGCTTGTATCCACAATTGTTTGAGGCCTGCCCAAACCCATCAATGTTCATCGGACTGTCACCATCTGTTACAGATTACCCCGCTCCTGGCCTGAGCTATTTGATTTCAGGGGCTCCACATCCCCTCTTTATTCCACGTGTCAGGTTTTACTGTAAACACTGTCGTACAAAAACCAAAATCCCAAAAGGGATTGCTTTTTCAAGACTTTCAAGCCAAGAGCAAACAGCCCGTTCCACCATTACGGTCTGGTTTAGCTCTTAGCATGCTGAAGGGAGGGCTCTGTTGGACCATTTAGAGCCAAAGCTGTTTGGAAGCTTTTCCCTAAACCCCGCTCAGTCAGTGTTGTGATGTATGATTCCCTTGGCCACGGCTGACACAAGCAAGCCTGTCTGAGCCTTCACCAAGTCGGAGGCCCTGGACAGAGGCTGCATTGTTCCCCTAAAGTAACCCAAGCTCAAGGCAACCACTGCCCAAAGGGGGATATCAAGTTGTTCGCTCCCCACCAACACCACAATACTGGCTTAAGCTCCGGGGTGAGGGAGCAGAGAGCCAGCTGGCTGTTTGGGCGACAGCACAGTTCAAATAAACAGCTCAAGTCCCCACCAGCTTCCCTTCACAAAACCACCCTGTGCACGTATCACCATCTACAGCCATAGCTCATCACTATGAAGCCTTCCAATAGCCCTTAGCTAATTTGTGGTGTTATTTTGAAAAGCGTGTTGATGTGGCTCAGCAGAGGTTTTCTCACTCAATGTGTTGAGCGATGATGGTGAGAGTTTAGGCCTGGCTACATGTTCCACTTCTCTTAGGGTGGGATGGGTAGGCCTAGTATTGCAAGAGCAGACCACACAGCATTTTTACGCTCGAGGGAAGCATTGATAAAGGTCAGGCAGAGACAAGAGAATGCCATTAGGAGAGCTGGTTTTGCCCTGGGTGTGCCGCTAATCCAACTGCAGTGAAACCTGAGCACGGGGTAATGAGACGGCACTTGACACACTAACACGCACATAGGCCCATCCACTGCTTCAGTAATGCACAAGATTTAGGAAGAGAAGCTACATGCAAATTGATACTTCATCATATTTCTGGACATTTGATCTGTACATTCAGAGTTATTACCCCTGTGGAATGGTGTAGTCTTGTATGGTTTTAACACCAGCACAGCCTGACCGTGCAGTGGGGATGCGTGTTAGCAGTTTGCCCTATCTGAAAGAAAGTGAAAGAGGACCAGACTGATGACTCTCTAGGGACAGATTTCACTTTGCGGGCCTCTCCTGCTGAAATCATGCTGGTGTCAGTGTGTCAGCTCGAGCTGTCAGTCTCCTTATTGCTGCAAGCCACATACTCTCACACTCTGCCCCCGGCTATAGAAATCACACAAGGGAGGGAGGAAGAAAGCACAAGCAAAAAATAGGGCCTTTTCAGCTCTTGACACAACATATGAGCAGTGCTTCAACCCCCCTTAAGTGCAGCGGGGATTCTCAAAGGAGCCGCCGGAGGGCCCCTCTATTGCCTCCAAGGAGCCAGCTGTACCATCGACAGTCACCCCCCGTGGTGGGTTTGGTACAGTCCAGTGGGTTTAGTTGACAGGGTTTCATGGAGTGCAGGGCAACACTGAGCAGATCCAGGAGCAGGACACAGAGCGAGAGACATGCACCGCAAGCTCTGAGGACTTTTGGCTTTGTGCGAGTGAGTGAGCCACACAAACAGGGAAAGTGGAGGGTGTTTATGGGCCGCTGTGGGCTTTTTATGAGCATGTGACTGTAATTGAGATTTAAGCATGGCTGTGTCTGATGTTTGCCTATTGTTTCCCTAAGCCTCTACAGTGACTGACAAGAAACACATGTTGAAATGGCAGACCGTGTACTGTGAGTCACTTGGGCATCAAGCTGTCATGTTTATTATAATGTGATTGGGCTGGTTTTAAGACTGCATTACTCAACCTGGATACTACATTCAGTACTGTAATTATATTGTTTCTAGAACTATATTTACATAGCCCCGAAATCATAAGATTTTATCAATTTATTTCAGAACTTGTTGCAGTAGAATGACATTGTTTAGGTGAGCCTTAAAGCAGTCAGTGTCTGGTGAACTGAATGACTGCCTGAGTGTAGGGGTAGCTCCCAGTAGCCCCTGCAGTGTGGCAGAGGCCATCCATTGTCACTCCACACCAGGAACGGTATCAGAGCCTGTGAGAAGTGCCATCAACTGGCTCCTGCACATGTGACATGTTAAGGGCAAATGTTCTGGCCGGCCACGCAGCTGCTTTGTCTCAATTTGGTCTTACACTTGTGTGACAGTGTGTGCTGACCAATTGCTGTTGGTTGGATGGATACTCATTACACACTTCTGTTATTTCAAAGACACTTGGCCTGACAGCTAAACCTGCAGAGGATCTGTCAGCCCGAGGCAGAGTGTCCCCCTGGGGGCTGCCCCGCTCTGCCCCCTGGCAGCAGTGGCCTGTCCTTTAGGCTGGCTCTCCACCCGGCCCCTCTGGTGGTCACCTGTGCCAGCCTGCCCGTCATCAAGTCCCTGAGCCAGCTCTTCTCATGTTACCTTCCCTGTTCCTGACCTCACACCCTCAGGGATATATTAAGAGAAGCTGGAAATGGGACACCTTATTGCCAGTGATCGTGCCGCTGTGCATGTGTTTTTAGGCATACGAACGAAATACCGAACATTATGGTCTCAGAAGCTGCTTCTCTAATACTGATGCAGATTTTCTACATGCTAGCAAAGTAAGCGCAAGTAGTGGAAGAATTTAGGAGCCATTAGATGAGCATGTGGGTGTAAAACAAATGCCTTCATATCAGAGCTGAGGGCGCTAGTAAATATACTATAACGGGGTGCTGTCTCAGTTTGTTTACCTTGTCATTGAGCCTCTCACTCTCAGTGTAAACACATGTGAGTGCTGTCTTGTGGTCTGGCAGCTGCTTCTGTATGGCCTTGCATCTGTCAGAAAGGCTCAGAACAGTTAGTGGCTTACTAAGCCCAATTATCCCAATTGCTACCATTTGAAAGAGGATCACAGTGTCAGACAGTAAAAGTTACAAGAGCAGCCTGGCCTTTATTACTGGTTTACTGCACACATCAAGCAGCATGACACCAGCGTATAAACAAACTATTTATAATAACACAGCCTCGGCCGTGGACTTCACAACTTGCAATACAAAATTCATAAACAGAGACAGCCATGAAATATAGATGTTAAAAGGGTCAGCTTAACAAGTGGCCCCCGCCTCTTGCACACATTGGCCTTTTACTCAATCAGTGCTTGTTAAGCATCCGTTTCTGTTACAGTGAGCTGATACCAACATGCTGTGGTATTCTCTCTGAAAGACTACATATGTCACGCTCTCACAGCCAGAATAGTTGGTCCACTCATCTAACCTCACAACCTTTATTTCTGTTTAGCCCCCGTCTCTCCCTCCCAGCCACCCCTGGGAGTCTAGCACAAATAAAACAGCTCCAGTACAGGACCCTCCACACGGCGGGACACCCAACTGTGTAACCCAATCCCAGTCAAAGCTGGAGCTTTAGAGAGCTGCTGACAAGATGGATAGAGTGGAAAAGCCAGCAGGGGAGCGTCCATCATGTGAAGCCCCAGAGCCCAGGATCCCATCTGGAGCATGTCCAACACGGATGCCTGTATGCTGTGAGGCTCGGACTCCCCGGAGACTCCAGTCTGATGTTACTGCTCTCAGTGCAGTCCTGCGTATCTCTGTTAAAGTCCAGAAAGGGACAGACACAGGGCTAACAGCCGGAGATCCTCCTGAGACTTTGGCTAGAGATCAGGGAGCAGACTGCTGCATTCGCCTCAGTTTTCATCAGAAACATATGCGTATGGGTTTTTGTTCCACACTGTATGTCTAATTCATTCAGATGCATGCACATTAGGACTACAATAATTTTCCATATTTGTGTTTTGGCAACTGGTAGTGTTGTGGTGGCTCTAGAGAGGGGTATTAGTCAACATTTGTCTAATCAGAGAACAGTCCCAAACACAAGCTGAGCTCAGGTGTTAATGGGACCTCCAGGGTTTACTAATGTGCTCCAGAGAGGAGGCTGAACAGCTACAGGAAATCTGTGTCACTGGACTGGGCCTGTTCTTATATATTTGTAACTTTTATAACTGAAACATGTTCAGCAATCTGCAAAGGCATATATTAAGACTGTGGTCTATGAGTTTAAATGCTGGGCTGGGGTTGGTTGATCTTTGTTTGAAGAAGTGTTCATTAATCTGTCATTAATGGAGCGCTAGGCATCATTAAGTGTAAATAAACCCAGTCCAGTCTCTCACCGTTGAGCTCTTGGGGGAACACATACAATTTGTTCAGCTATCGGGATGGGAGCACTGTCAACACTGACCACTCTTATTTTTGCATTTATTTAACCTTTATTTAACCTTTATTTAACCTTTATTTAACCAGGTAAGCTATTTAGAACATGTTCTTTACAGCATTGCTTTTGCTATCATTTAAAATATTCACAGAAAGTAATTTTAGATTTCTTGGTCGCAAACCCACAGATATGTTGCAATGCATTTGTAGTTATGGATGAAGTTACTGTGTAAAATCAAGCAATGTGAAACTACAGGACAGTTTAGCAAAACATTAGGTCACACTGGGATTGACACCGCTCATCACAGGCAATCAGCAACTACAGATTACTTACCATTGCATCATCTAAGGCTAGTTCTCCCTCAGGACCATAGACCTACAGCTATGTCTACTGTCTACACCTTTTCCCCCAATGCACCAACAACTCTCACAGACATAGTTTTTCAATACTGTTAGCCTGTGCATTAGGTATACAGCATTTTCTGTGTGGTTATTGTTGTGGTAATTGGTCACCTCAGCAAGTGGCCCTGCTCGGTATAAATTTCCGACATGTGGCCCTCAGTGAAAAAAGTTTGGACCCCCCTGTTGTACTGTATCAGCAATAAGAAAAGTCCACTCAATAGTTTGTGATAGCAGCCATTTACAAATCTAAACATCTACAGTATTTTGAATGTTTTCTCTGTTTGGTTTGTTAGAGAATGATCACATGGTAAGCCAGATCTCGAAGCCTAGCATCAGCATGTTGTGTAGCCTATGATGCATAACAGTGATGAATTGCGGCTCAACTGTCATCCTCGTGGCTCTCACTATGTGTCAGCTTGTTGGTTTTGGGTGGTTGGAGTTATGTGACCCCTCCCCAGATGCGATGCCATAAACAACTAAGTGTTTCGAATAAACCAAGGTGCTATTTTGAGGCGTATCAGATGAGAGGGGTTGACGGCTAGACAGACATCAATTTGTCAGGATGTCACTGGGCTGGGTAAAGGTTAGAGAGAGGATGAGATTAACAGACTTTGGCCCTAATGTACACAGCACAGGTGCAATACTGCTCTATGTTCTTGCTTTATGCTGGATAATTGTGTATGCATATCAGAATATAGAGGGAAAGTGAGTTAAATATGTTGTGGTTGTTGGTGTAGTTCATAAATTGTTGATATTTCTACCTTTATTTAGCCAGGTAAGTCACACTGAAATGATTTTTTACAGGGCAGTTCTGGCCCCAGGGAACCTAATGTACATGTTTTTAGTGGAGTGGGAAACCGAAGTGCTCGGAGGAAACCTACGCAGACACATGGAGAATATGCAAACTCCACACAGAAAGGGCCCCTGCTCTGGGAATTAAACCCAGGACCTTTTTGCTGTGAGCAATCATAGCAAAGGGTAAAATCATAGAAATAAATCGAGTTGTGCATTTCATGTTTGAGCTCAGATGGTATAGTCTATTGCATTTCAAAAAATGAATACATGCAGTTCTGTTGCTGTACCCATCTCAGGAGGCCTGGTCACTAATGCTCTGTGAACAGTCAAAGATGGCTCACACTGGGATAATGAGTTATCCCCTAAGTCCCCCGGTGGCTCCCCTGAGATCAGCCTAATGAGAGGCTTACATCTGACCCCACCAGGCCCTGCTTCACCTTTAAAACCCTGCTCCAAACCTCCATATACTACACATGTACTCGTTAACAACCACAACAGCTCTGAAAGAAACAGCAGGATGTACCATTACAGAATCCAGAGGGGAATTGCACTTATTTGTTTCCAGGGATGAAGAAGACTGACAAATGAACCCTCGTGGGATAACCCGGCATACACTCCTCTTCTCTCTTTGGCCCGGCCCTGGAGTCTTCATTATGACAAGAATAGACACCTTCTTTTTAGCGTGTTAGCACATTCTCAAAACAAGCGGTAGACCACAGGGACTCAGAGGAGCAGCCAGAGATTTGAGAATTGGGATTTTTCCTATATCTCCCCATCTGCTGCTGTGGAGTTGTTTGCTGGCAGCGGTCTCTCTTGACCGGTAATAGCATTTACAAGAGAAGATTGACATTTTGTAGCCGTAGATTTAGGAGAGGTCCTTTTCTCTTGTTATTCTGGTACTGTTTGATTGTGGTGTTTATTCTTGTCTGCACCATAAATACATCTTGATGTGTTACGGTCTCTTTGTATTATTAGGGGATTCAGCTCTAGAAAGATTTAAATACACAGCAGGCACATGTTCCAGTAAGCTCCGTCCCACAAAGCATCAGTCGATAGTTATTGTCCGTATTGATTGCAATCTCTTTCCAGAAATTACTTCCTCTGACCCTTAGCACTGATATCACATAGATCTGTGGCTGAAACCTCTCTTAATGTTTTAATGCCAGTGGATAAAGGTTTATGTTTATGTATGTTTATTGAGATCACCATTAGCATCAGAAGTGAGCCGCATCAACTATTCTTCCTGCAAAGACTAAAATAGGAACATATTTTCACATACATTGTAATAATTTATACATTATAATCATTTATACATTAATTATATTGGTGAAACACCACATTATGGCATCACCTCCGTCCACATCCGCAGATCCTACATGGGAATGCAAATTTTATACACAGGTACATATCATAAAGACACAGAACTGGATTGATTTTGGTACTTCTACGATGAATATTAATTAATTAATTGATGCCCTAAAACTTTAAACACAATAACTCAAGAAGGTTTTGACAGATCTTTTTCAACTTTTGTAGACAGTTACATACCATGAAGACGCCAAACTAGATTGATTTTGGTACTTCTATGATGAATAATAATTGATCTGGACTAGTGTATACTTAATGTACATAGGCACATTACAGAGGTCAAATAAAGAATGCCTCTATAGCGCCCCCATGTTTATGACCCCTATGGGACACTGGACACACTTACTTTGGCAGAGAGCAATGAAAGTTGGTACAGTGATTCTCCACAGTGTACCCAACATAAAATACTAGTATGACCCCACCCTTCAACAAACAGGAAGTCGGACATTTTTAATTGAATTTGGGAAGTCAGGTATATTTGACAGCCTCTAACGTGCACATACTTTGCCCGATTAGGCTCAAACCTGAAATACCTAATTACCCCCAGGCCCTGAACACATCTGACTAATATGAGGGCAGTTACCTCTATATAGAATGTAGTTTTAGGGAATTTTGAAAATTTGGCAAAAACATTCTTCACAAACATCCAGACAAATCAAAAAAGTCAAATGGACCCTTCCCATGTTTGTCATGGTTTGGGAGCGAGGCCTCTTAATTGATCGTTAACAATATAAAAACCCTGAGAAATCACACAATGTCTGATTAAGGTGCCCATTGGTGACAGTTGTAGCAGACGTATGGGGCAGACGTATGAGGCCGTTTCGCCAATATACACCTTGCTGTCGGGGACGACAGCACAGGCCTAGTTTATTGTCCCCTTGAGCCAGGATCTTGTTCAGGATGTACCGAGCTGGAGGGTTAACCTATTCTGAGGGAAACCAGAAAAAACCCACCCAGACACAAGGAGAACTTGCAAACTCTACAAAGAGAGACCCAGTGACCCGGTCTGGGACTCGAACCTTGGACATTCCTGTGTGAGGTGACCTGCATATGTCAAATACACCAATCTGAATCTGTTTTTATTTAGAAGCCTTCAATAAAGAAATCCTGTAGAACCTGTTGTGACCATCATGATGTGAGCCTGTGTGAGCTCCTCCTTTTGTTGATATTAGCCGCAGACATTTTCCATAGAGCTCCTCAGAGAATAGACTCCTCCTGACTCAGAGAATATGTGAAGGAATTCAGACAGACACAGGACAGCTGGACCTTACTGTACAAGGCTTGGTAAAGTAACTCAGACTTTAGTAGCTAAAATAAGGTAAAAATAGGTAATTTGAACTTGATTTTAGAGTTGAACATGTTTCTTTGTCCAGAAGAAGTCTTACTGGTTAACCTTTCTTCGAAAAAAAGAATCTAAGAAACCAAATTAATATCTATAAAAATTCAAGGTCTGAAGGATGTTGGTTGAGTGTTCCCATTCTAAGGCCCTGTAGAGCCACATTATGTAATAATTATGCAGTGTTTGATAATTATGCATTATGTAATAATCATGCATTATGTAATAATCTGCCAAAATGTAATTAAAAATTAACTTAACTGTGTAATAAAAAACGCATTTTGCAATAATCTGATCCAACGCCTTAAGTAATAAAATTTGTTACAAAATGCAAAGGTTCACCAACCTCATTTTGTATTAACGTTCTCAAAATGTAACTACAAAATAACATATTGTGTTGGCTCAGTTCATTGCAAAATGTGGTTTTATTACTAATGAGATGATCATTTTGTTACATTTTGGCAGATTATTACATCATGCAGAATTATTACATAATGTGTCTCTACAAGTCCATAACCCCAAACAACAAGTAACAACAATAAATAAAGATATTTTAGCAATTGTGTCTAAAAAGTTCAACTCAACTAACAGCACAATCAGTCCAGAACATTTGTTTTGCTTGGTTCAACATTGGAGCTCAAGTTGAAGTTACTTTGAATTTGTTTCCTGGATATTTTTAATTAAGTAAGCTTATCTGATCAAATTTTACCCTGGATGACTTGTTTTTTCAACAAAATGCATAATATAAATGCACAATAAATCAACAGTACATTGTTACAGTATATTAGACAGCTCCAAAGTGAGTCCCAGAGGCCAGACATGGCACTTGCAAGATTTAATTTGGACCTCAGCTTCAAAAAAATATATATAGCTAAGTTTCTTAAAATCAGAAAGAGTCAAAAATAAAGAAAAATGAATTATAAAAGTAACAATCTGATCCTGTCTGTGGTCGGTAGAGGCCAGGGGAGGAACACAAGTATAAACTTAATTACTATTGGACAAAGACAAAAATATAAACTTTACATCATTGAACACATTTTCTGACATTTTTTCTTCCTTTTTTCAAACCAGTCTTTTCTCCTTTACCCATATGGTAGTCATTTAAAAATGACTGTCCAAATTCCCTATAGACATGAAACATATGTATATTTTTTTACAAGGTTTGTACACCCATTCAATCCATGTATTTACTATGTTGGCTAAAAAGGCCCTAATCTCATCTCAAAATCAATAGTGAAAAGTATTTTTTTTTTTCATTAATTAAATCATTTACTGAATGTCTGTTGCTTTTCTGCAGGCCAGTCAATTATTGCTCCATTTAAAGTTTGTGAAGTGGTTAGTTTCTTGCTTTTGGAGTGGGAGGTCAGGGGTTAGTTTCCCTGACATGGAGCCAGACATTCCAGAGGCAATATGTGCTGTCACCGTCACCCTCCCTATATATAAGATTCACTTTAAAGACCCTAGACTAAATTGGAAGCAGCTGAGGTGGATTTTGCAGTCATTGCTCCATTATATTTTATAGTCAAAATGATTCCGTCAAAGGCTTCCTATTGCATCAATGTGAAAAACTCTTTCAGACTTTTAGTGGGTACCGTGTTTCTGATAATGGTGGATTTACACTAAGTTGGCTGATATGGTATCGGTTTATACAGATGACCAGTGGTAACATGCACAATAGACAACTTCAAAAAGCTTGTTAATATGTAGAAACTACAAAATATTGAGGCAAATAAATAGTTTCACTCCACATTCAATTTCACATCAGATTTAGAAACAGCCAGGGAAAAACCAAAGAAACCACCATACTGCTTACTTTTTGTCCCTATTTATAGATATTAAAACTACTCTCAATCATTTTTATAGCAATAGCAATCTCAAACACACTAGATTTAACTGATTGAATGTTAAAATCATTCCTGACAGATCCAGCAGCTCTGTGGTTATATTGGCAAAGACATAAACTTTAGACCTATATGGTTAACCGGCCTTTTTAACCTGATCCCACCATCCCCACACGCATGCACACACATGCGCGCACGCACACACACGCACGCGCGCACACACACACACACACACACACACACACACGCACACGCAAATGCACACCCACACACACACGCACACGCAAATGCACACGCACACCCACACACACACACACACACACACACAAACACACAGACAGAGGAGCCCCTACCCCCTCCCTTTCTCTTCCTCCAGGGCTCACTGCTGAAGCCATTATCCCTGAGAAGTAGATGCTATCGGCTC
Source organism: Philypnodon macrostomus (assembly GCA_036025475.1). NCBI lineage: Eukaryota > Metazoa > Chordata > Actinopteri > Gobiiformes > Eleotridae > Philypnodon > Philypnodon macrostomus. The sequence goes on from JAVQKC010014660.1 coordinate 27,613, forward strand.
CTGAGTGACCGCAGACAGACACTGGTCGCTCAGACAGTGGTTGGTCAGACATGGGCCGTACAGAGGGGCCCCTGTATGAGACGGGGCCGCTCCTCCCTCAGGTGTAGCAGTGGGGTAGTAATTAAACCTACTTGAGAATTTTTATTCGAAATGTTGACTGTAGTCTCTTGTTTGGATGAGAATGAAGGGAGTTGTTCTATCACCACATTAACTCAAACCATGTGTGAATATGAATCAGCTATCGTACGTGTACATACGTGAGCTCTGCAGGGGTGTCCAAAGTGTGGCTCATGGGGCTATTTGTTGCACCTGACAATCAAGTAAGTTGATTGACTGGTTCTAAAACTGTCATACGGCTTTTATTACTCAGGCGTCAGGACCACTGCTTAGTCCTGATTTAGTAGATTTAATGTTGTCTTAGTTTCTATATGTCTTGGTTTAGTTATTTCTCATTGACCTAGTTCCTCATCTACATTTTGTTCCAGTCAAGTCACCATTTAGTGTTTGGATTAGTCCAATAGTGCACACTGAAAAACTATTGTGTCTTTGGCAATTGGTTTCTTAAATTCTTCCAAAAACAAGTGAATCAAAAAGTGCCATACCAACCTCCACATTGCCTTCTCCTTCCTCACACATGCAGCAAATTCGCTGATGGCGTGCGTTCATGAACATATATTATTTCCAGATGGAGATCATGAATAAACCCCATGGAAACACGTTGAGTGAAACTAGAAACGTACAAAAACAAACGTGGAGTTGGGAGCAAAGTAAAACAAAAACATTCTCTCCCTCCCTCGCCTCCCCCCTTAGCCCCCTGGTTCTGCCTGGTTCTATACCTCAGTCCTGGGTTATGTTCAGCTGCAATGACATGGTTATAACACATGAACATGAGAAGAGCTCACCACAACAAGCACACCAAAAACGGGGAAGAAGAAGAGAAAATAAACGAAATCTCAACACGTCATCAAACCAGTTCCATCCAGATACATCCAGCTAAATGAACCACGGCAGAAAGGAGTGGGCTCAGTATGACGTTCATCTCATTACATTTAGTGTAGTCAGAGGAACTATACCTCACTGGCCACTTTATTAGGTTGATGTGAAAGGCTCATGAGCTCAGAAAACTGATTGGCCTGCCTCTAACTCCATATGAATTCACCTTTATTTAACCAGGAACTAATATGAACTTTTCTTGCTGAAGCCAACAGAGGGCAAATTGTACATGTTTTAATGTAGCCAAAGTACTGTACGCAGCAATTAGATCTGACAGTACACAACCACTACATATAATAATCAACACTCATTTGAATTTATCTTGGTTGAGCAGAGGTGGGTAGAGTAGACAATCATTTTACTCAAGTAAGAGTACAGTTACTTCAAAAAGTAAAACTAAAAAGTACTCATTCACATAACTAGGCCTGTGCTGTCGTCCCGACAGCAAAGTGTATATCGGCGAAAACGACCCCATACGTCTGCCCCGTACGTCTGCCCCGTATGTCTGCCCCATACGTCGCCCCGTACATCTGC
>JAVQKC010014704.1:0-55272 GCA_036025475.1 Philypnodon macrostomus
AGCTACTAGTGTAGACACAACTACCCTGGGGCAGTCTGACAGACGAGTGGCTGCCATTTTGTGCCTACGACCCCTCCGAACACCACCAACCATCAATCACACAACCATATTCATTCATGGGCCATATGGGTTAAATGTCTTGCCCAGCGACCCTCTGGTTGCGGGGCGAGTGCCTACCCAGTCATCACCAATTCATCAGTCAAAACACGTTGCTAAAGTAAACTGTAATTAAATACATGTTTTACATTTTAAACTGAAGTAGATAATTCACTTTGACAGTTTGGCCTTAAAAACATGAATGGGAAAGTACAGGTTGTTTTAGGGAGTTTACATTTTTTTTATTTCTAAACCAATTGTGGTCGCCCATAGAGTTGTGTTGCATCTTTTACAACTTTTAACAACTTTGATTAACGTTGAATTAACACCAGAGCGTAAGCAGTGCGTAATGAATGACTTTCTGATTTAATCAATGAAATAATTGACACCAGGCGTGTGTTACACACGTATCACGAGCAGCACTCACTCAGGATAGGATTGAAGCTTATTTCAGAACATATCTGCCACTGCTCCTCGGCAATGACCGGGCATACAGGAAGTATAGATGTGCAGTTAAGAAAATAAACTTCTGCTACACTTTCAAAATAAAGGCACGGAAGCACGTAGCGGTGAAATACACATCGAAGCATCAATGTTTAAGGGAATTAAGATGATTTATGACCCCAGGCACGTGTTTTACCAGGATTATAAACATGGGACATGGGCATGGGACTGTACAGCGACAGCTTTTGGGTGAGCTAATAGTAAAAAGTAAGATGTGGAGGGACAGAGAGAGACAATAATAAAGTGAACAGTGTAGAAGTGAAGAGACAGAGAGAGACAATAATAAAGTGAACAGTGTAGAAGTGAAGAGAGAGACAATAATAAAGTGAACAGTGTAGAATGAAGAGACAAGAGACAATAATAAAGTGAACAGTGTAGAAGTGAAGAGACAGGGAGTGACAATAATGAAGTGAACAGTGTAGAAGTGAAGAGACACATAAAAAGAGCCAAAGGAAAGTGCTCTGTGAAACACGGACCTTCAGGAGGCAACTTTTAGGAGCCGACTTTCACGAGCCGACTTTCAGGAGCGCACCTTCAGGAGCGAGCAGAATGCTCAAACACTATTTCTACTTGGTGATTCTCTTGTGAACAATATACAAAATAACATTCTAATTCAGCGGTTCTAAAATTGTGGTACAGATACCACGGTGGGACACAGACTCCTTTTAGTCTAGATTCAATGGTAAACTAGGCCTGTGCTGTCGACCCCGACAGCAAGGTGTATATTGGCGAAATGGCCCCATACATCTGCCACAGCTGGCACCAACTGGCCCCTTAATTAGACATTGGGTGATTTCTAAGGGTTTGAATGTTGTTAATAAGCAATTAAGAGGCCCCGCCCCCAAGCCATGACAAAATGGGAAGGGTCTATTTGACTTTTTTGATTTGTCTGGTTTATAGTGAACTCCATGAATCTCATGTTATACCTGATACACAAATTTAAGTGACAATATTCCAGATATGGATTTTCCTAATGTGCTATTTCAGCTAACATGTAGGGTAATTATATCGGCGAAATGACGATATTATGGAATCACGACGGTGTTTGTCCGCGCCCGCGTCCACAGATCCTAGCTGTGAATGTGATAACTCAAAAACAAATTGCCAGATCAGTTTCAACATTTGCACACAGGTACATACCATGAAGACACCAAACTGTATCGATTTGGGTACTTCTTTGATGAATAATAATGAAGTAATTAATTAATAACGGGCAAAAACTGTGAACGCAATAACTCAGAAAGTCTTTGCTGGATCTTTTTCAACTGTTGCACACAGGTACATATCTTGAAGATGCAGAACTGGATTGAGTTTGGTACATCTTTGATTAATGACAATAAAGTAATTCACTAATTCATGTTTGGATGCACTTTTATTGAGCCAATAATCCTGCTGAACATAAACGAAATTGTGTGAATTTTGGCACATTGATCCAGGCAATTGTATACTTAATAAAGAATATACAAATAAAGAATGTCTATATAGAGCCGCCATGTTTATGACCCCTATGGGACCCTGGACACACTTACTTTGGCAGAGGGCAATGAAACTTGGTACAGTGATTCTCCACAGTGTACCCAACATAAAATAATATTATGACCCCACCCTACAACATTGAATTTGGGAGGTCAGGTATATTTGACAGCCTCTAACTTGCACATACTTTGCCCGATTAGGCTCAAACCTGAAATACCTAATGACCCCCCGGCCCTGAACACATCTGACTAATATGACGGCAGTTATCTCTACAGCGCCCCCTATAGACTGAAAGAAGAATGTATTTTTAGGACATTTTCTAAATTTGGCAAAAACATTCTTCACAATCATCCAGACAAATCAAAAAAGCCAAATAGACCCTTCCCATGTTTGTCATGGTTTGGGGGCAGGGCCTCTTAATTGCTCGTTAACAATATTAAAACCCTTAGAAATCACACAATGTCTGATTCAGGTGCCAGTTGTGGCAGACGTATGGGGCAGACGTATGGGGCAGACGTATGGGGCAGACGTTTGGAGCAGACGTATGGGGCAGACGTATGGGGCAGACGTATGGAGCAGACGTATGGGGCAGACGTTTGGGGTTTGGGGCCGTTGCGTCGGGGACGACAGCACAGGCCTAGTTTCTATATTAATTACGACTTGTCTACATTCTACCTGCAGCAGTTTACATCTTCTGTTCTCAAAGTCTCCCAAGGCTGGACTTTTTTTGTGAGATGCAGTAGCCTATATAGTGGACTATCTATTTAGGTAATTAGTCTCTAATATAAAATAAGACTGCACAAAAATCTAAATATATTGTATATATATAATTAACGCTTTGGTTCGGTTTGACATAGATTTACACTGTTTTTTCTTGGAGCCTTGAATGAAAATGTGTTATGACCAAGTCTTATACTTGTTTCGCCTCAAGTTTGGATTTTGAATCAGATGTTTTTCTCATTATGTGCAGCCCTATACAACAACTTACATCATTACAACAGCATACACTTTGAAACCAAACAACTTCCAAATCACCTTCCACTTGTTGAGTTAAGGGGAATCCACAGAGTTCCATCATCCTCTTGAGTCTCTCTGTGGCCTTGTCGTCATCCTTGTCTTTTATCATCTCCATCACATCTGCCAGAGTGTGCTCCAGCCTCTGCCTAAGCTCCTCTATCAGTGCAGGGGGTAGGGCCAGTTGTTCGTGGTGTGCGTGCAACATGGAGCCCTGGGTGAAGGATAGGATAGTCAGGCCGGAAGAGTTGATCAGTCCCGCCAAGAGAGTCTCGCTGGAGGAGAGGCCGATGGGCAGTGGGGGCAAAGACTGCAGTAATTCTAAGTTGAGTAGAGGGGCATTAGGGTCCTGAGGCAGTGTATGCACCAGGAAACGTCTCAATTCACAAAGGAAAGAGTTGTGGGACCAATGACTGTCATTTGGAAGCCTGAGAATAGAATGTTTTTATTGTCATTATAAAACTACATACTGTACATGCACCAAAATGTCATCTCAACATCGGTATATTTACACGGGTGACTGATATAGGTATCGGGCCATATAGATGCTGATGTTAACTCAATTTTATGAGACTATGATTTTCTATTGTCTGGTTCTAGGCATATGGGGTTGAGACCAACACAATGTCAGACTATATCAGACATTTACATTCTAATATACTATAAAAACTGACAAAACAATAAACACTTAAATAATATAACACTGACACACCCAACTGGCAGTAATTTTAAAATAACAGTTAAAATGACAGTTATGATCATGCTGCAAATCTCAAGGAGGATTATAAAAGTGACTGACCTTGTATCAGTTCCTCTTTGTGTTGAGAAAAGCAGAAGTGCATAGATGCTGATGTGGTTTCCTGTGTCTCCACCAATAAAGGCTTCTTGCGCTGTACATGGTGTGAGTGTATATTAGAAGAACAGAAGAAGAAAAAAAACAATGGGAAATGCACTCTTACCTCCATCAGGTTTCACAGAAATGTCCCACTTTTGAGGAAGCTCTCCCTCTTTTACCAATAGCAGCAAATACTTGGTTTCTTCAGAAATACACACAGTCTGAAATCAATGAGAAGGATAAAGTAGTAGCGGGTGTGATACAGTGTAGGCTATTGTGGCAGCCTTTTATTTACCTGTGCATGTGGATTCAAAATTTCACCGGTCATAGTAATGCCCAGGTTTTGAGTCAGGCCTTGAAATGCCAAAAGCAACACAGAATTCAGCATCATTGGAGGAAACTTTGAAGGGTCAAAAGTCAATGTAATCCTTCTCCCCTGTTCTTCTTCATACAGCAGCACTAAACAAAAAATGATCAATTAAAAAACTCAAGATAAAATGGTTATTAGCAAGATGATACTGAAGCTTTACCTTGAGTTGGATATAATACATCCAGGCCGCCTTTACATGCTTCCTTTCCGAGTTTTAAAAGCATTAAAGAGTTATCAGAGCAGACTGCAAACAGAGGCAAGCTGTCATTTCTAGGCTGACCATTCTTCTCCAGGCTTTCACACAATGTTGCCAAGATGTCATTCAGAAAGCATGGTGCATTTTGAGGGGCAATAGAAGATGCTGTGTTGGGAGAGGCGTCCTTGGTATCTCCGGTTTCTGGAGAGAGCACTGTTTGGCCAGTGTTGACGTCTTCTTCTACTAAACAAAGTGTGTGAAAGATGCAATGCCATCTATATTAGTTCAAATTACTTCCGAATATTATCTTGATTTGAGTTGTTTTGACTAATTTAGATTTTTTTTATTTACTAAACCTAGATTATTTGACTTGTTTCAATGTAATTCTGGCTGGTTTCAAAATATTATTGTCCCGCCACAATTTCACTTGCAAATGCCCAATTCCACTAGCATATACAATACTATATACAGCCAGAATTATACTGAAACAAATCAAATAATCTAAGAATAACATTAATCTAAACTAGTCAAAATGACAAATTTATTATTCTGAAATTAAGTATTTATTTATTTTTTTAAAGATTACCTCTGGTTGTGGCTTCATGCTGCTGAGATACACATGTCCCGGTCCAACTCAGCATCAACACCCCGCAGCAGATCAAACTCACAGCCATCATAGTGGATTGCAATATTGTGCTTCTGTGTGGTCACTCTCACACGATGCGTTGTTTAAATGGACCAAGATTATGGATTTGATCCTCCCACATCCCTCCTGCGACCTGGAAAACAGGCTACCAAAATAGGAATACTTTGTCCTTGTTGAATGCAAAGGAGGAATGTTTGCCACACAGAAAGGTGCTTTTCTTCTCATCAAGTTACAGTGATAAAACCGGAGCCAAGGGAGTGTGTCAATGATGGTGACAGAACAACAAACGCTCTCGCCGTTGTCTAGGCCAGTGGTTCTCAAACACTGGGTCGGGACCATCATAAAAGAGAAAAAAAATATTGAAACAAAATATGGGTCCCCTGAAATTCTGGTCTAGCCAATTAGTACTTGCCACAAAATTAGGTACGCCTGTTCTGATGCTTCTAAATGTAAAATAAGAGTCACAGCAAGAGCTTAGTGTGATTAAGCCTAAGGTTCCTAAAGGGGTTTTGTTAAGCCTAGTGAACTACGGCTGAGAATGGACAGGGAGGGTCCCAGGTCTGAATTAGTCCAAAATCAGGACCAGGGAAATAGTCAGACTAGCTTCCATATGACAGAACCATGCTTAAACAAGGACTAAACCAGGACTACACCAGGAGATTGGCAACAGCAAAAACACTTGTTACAACCAAGATCTCCAGAAACCAAACTATACCTAATAAAGTGGCCAGTTAGTACAGTACAAACCCCTATTGTGTCTTTTCATCCAGCTCCCACTCCAATCTCTACTCCCACAGCTGCGCTCTTGTTTTGCAGACAGTCAAGGCCTTGGGAGCTGCTCTGCGATGGTGCATCCCATGAGATAAAGTCAAGGCTCATACTTGGACATCACAAATCTTCCAAAAGGAACGACAGGAATTGTTCATTATTCCGAAATAGCATCCACAATGTATCAAAACACCGTCTAAAGAACATTCCCTGCATTGCACTGTCTACTTTTATACAAAACACGCTTGGTTCAGATTTTCTATGAAACATTTTATTAATAATTGTAGAATGCAAGAGAAAAACAAACAATAATTCCTTTTGTCATTATAACATCTTAGGATAAAAGCACCGAACAGAAAGTTGACTGTGTGAAAACCCAGGGCAAATTGGCAAAGTCAGTTTGCTGATATTATTGCACCTTAAACCTGCCCTGACTTTTGTCCTTTGGCGTCAGTCTTACCCCAAAGTTACCAAATTGACACCATTACCCTCCACAAATCTTGACCACTAGAGGTGTTTCGACCATAAAGCTTGATAAAGTGAAGATGCGGCAATGAGAACAACTGTGGCAGATGACATAAAATTTCAGATGATCTTAAAATACACATGAGGATTGTTCTAGTCCTGAGCTGGGTTAGAAAGAGTCTTCCCTTCTTCAAGATGGGGCTTAAAGCGGTAATCCAGTTTTCAAAAATAAAAAGCGGTTAAAAAATGCTTCAAATTAACTATCTGACACTGGCCTTTTCTATGAGGTACAGCAGGTTATTTCTCTACAGCAACATCAAATTAGAGTTTGTGGGATAACACATTGACCAACAGTGATCAGGTTTTTGAGTGACTCTGATTTGATGTTGCTGTAGAGGCCAGAGACTAAAGTAAAACAATAAATATGACATATTACACACTTTACATCATAGAACAGGGCAGATAGTCAATTTTAAGCATTTGTTGAAACCTCCAAACTACAGCTTTAATTTTGAGGGGAAGAAAAGCATTTTCAAGCAACCTGGACAGTTCCTGAGTTAAGAAGTCTGGCAGGATTTCGTAAACAGGAAGGATACTATCAAAGATTATCTGCCAGATTTGTACCAGGATAAAACCCCTTATCCATGTAAATGATTAGCTATATATAAAAATAGCCATTATCTGTCATAAAAAGTCAATGATTGCGTTAGGTCGTTCTCAGTGCCGCAAACGTCAGACTGGTTATAGAGTAGAAAGACATCTTGCAAGCTTGTGTTAAAAATGACCATACCCCTGCAGCAAAACAGTGGAAGAGAAGTAGAATAGCTGCGATTTCCTTGTTTTAAGTGAAGGAGAGCACCATGGTCTGTCAGAATACAAGCCTTTTTTTTCCTTTCTTTTTTTTTTTTTTTTAAACAATGACAATCTGAAGACAATTAAATCCATAAATGCAATTGTATCAAACACCAAGGGTAAAAAATAAAATTAAATAGCATCGACAATCATTACAAAAGTCCCATCAGTGCTGGTAACAAATGGTCTATTGTTTCTAAGTCTTTTCTAAGAGGAGTAAATGACTTCACTTAAAACACGTTGCTTACAGAGCGAGTGCACAGGACGTGACTTATTTTTTTTCTATAAAGCTTTGATAATTAGTCTAGTCTTTGCACAAACACACAATCGGAGCTTACTCTCAAATCTGCACATACTACAACAGAGCGCTTTACATCATTGTGTCTGAAATGACAAAGTTTCATAGTTGCTCTCGTGAAAAGGCGAGACCTCGACTTTTTTACGACATCCAGAAAACAGTGTAAGAAGGCTGACGAGTAGTTCTGTATGCACCAGTAAGGATGTTGTTTAAAGTCTCAGTTGCCATTGTTAAGAGCAAAAGCACCATATTTTAAAATTTGGGATGCAGAAAATGGACAGACATACAGTATGATGTCTAACAATGAGTTCTAGTGCTGGATCTGAGTTGTGGCTGTGTCTAACATGCACAGACTCACTCCACTCTGGGTGTATATACATGATGACGCCGTTTCGCTGCCATGATACCATCACCACATGTTAAGATAAAGTGATGTTCTTTTCCTTTCCTCCGGTTTAACGGGTTTAAGCACCTTATGACATACATATATTTTTATATAGACTATATATACATATTTATGTATATATATATATATATATGTAGATACATTTCATATACCACTCTGTTTAAGATGGGAGGGGAAAAAAAGATAAAAGAAACTATGTAAAACAGTGTGTCTTGTTCACTACAACAGCTCTGGAAGGTTTCTGAAAGTGAATGGGAGGCTTTGAAGATGTGAGTTTAGTCTGTGCTAAAGAGGTCTACAGTTAGGTGTACACAAGGCATTCACAGCGCCACACCACAGCATATTATGAGAAAAGGCCATAACGGCTTTAAAATGTTCCCTGTGTACAGCACCAAGTATTCCATTTGTTTGTGGTGTTTTCTATAGAATAAATAAGATCAGGCACAGTCCAAACTAGCACCAATGTTTTCAGACTGTAAGTCAAGTAAACACTATTGCATTCTACAACATCAAAGTTCTGGATTAAAAAGAAAAACATAAATATAATATTCTAATTATACACAACTATACAGTCGATCAACCACATTCACAGTACAAACATTGTTTACAAATCCCCATTTACAATAAAAAGCAAAGGCGGCGGCGTGAGTCCAGTAGTTTCTATGTGGTTATGGTAAGAGTTTTTTCAGTGTGAGATTTACACGGTGTGTGTCTGTAATATGCCAAATGCTGTTCACATAATAAAATGTTTAAATAAACCTGAATTTCCTAAATCAGGCATAAATAACACATTTTGAGCTTATTACCTGTAAAAAAAACTCTTGAAATAACTGTCCAAACAAGTAGTGTATTTATCATGACTGAAGAAAAAACTGTATTCAAAATACATGTGTTTCTGTTTCTTTCCAACCGCTTTATCAGTGTGTCTAGTCTAACTTTGGATTCTTAAAATATACAACATAATTTAGAGAAATTGACAATATATCTGATACAAAATCAACCGTGAAAATGTTTCTAATTGGACCAGTAAATACTGTAGTAACATGGCAGCCAAACAATTAACCACAAACAAAGCTTAGGGGGGGGGGATCCAGCGTGTATCTGGCTTGTATTATATATGCTACATGAGTCACTATCCAGTGTGATGTCAGATCAATAGTTAAAGATCCTCATTTGGTTTAATTTTTTTAGCAAAACACAGATTGACTGGGTAAGAAAGGTGACTAAGCAGTAAGGTTAACACATGGCGTTCGAGCAGAGTCCAATCAATCTCCAAAGTCCTGGAGACCGTGAACATTTGTTTTAATCAAATCATTTCAATATTTACGAGTAATAAACGCTGTTTTTGTATATCTTTAGTTTGACAAAGTAAACAAATTACATTAATTAGTTAAAATATTAATCAATCAATACCACATTATTATTTCATTATTTACTTTTTTTAAGCACCCCAAGTCTAGACACAGAGGTAGTTAAGTTACTGTTGACAAATCTGGTCTGAATAGAACCAGCAGCCTTGAACTCTGCCCAAAGAGAACTCGACAGTGTGTGCGTGTGCGTGTGCATGTGTGTGTGAGATATCCCAGAACAGAGGCAGTCCTGTAAATGGATGGGTAGTGCAGACGCTTTGAAGCACCAGGAACTAAGTTGAGTGCCATGGTCCACAACTGGACATTTGCATAGTTTATTCGTATTGAGGTAGTTTTTGTCAGTTACCTGGAAGAGAAAAAGACAAAAGACAGACATCACAAACTGAAATATAATGCATACACTACACACTGCAGACCACCTTCATAATGTTGAAGACATAGACATGACTTACCTTGTTCTAAGGCCATCCTCTCTTAGGAGCATGGACAAACAGGTATCCTGTCTCTCTCACTCCCTACCAGTCTCTCCCTCTCTATCCACTGATTGCCCTACGCCTCCCCCCTCCACCCCCTGACCCTCACCCCAAGCCCTATCTAGGCCGGGAGCTAGGCAGCTGTGACGTGGCGTAAGTACTGTGCATACTCTGAGTCCTCCACATGCCCCCGCTGCCTCCAGAGCTGCTGCTGCTGGCCGGCAGCGGGGGCGGCTGTCGGGGTGAATAGTGCACGGCGAAGGGGCGAGACGAAGAGGATGAAGAGGCAGAAGCAGCAGTAGAGACAGAGGACACGGACGTGGACATGGAGTGGGATGACTGCGCCCTCTGCTGGTGGAGAGCGGTATGGGACAGGCGGTCTGAGCGAGACAATGACTGTGTGTCTGACAGTACGGGTGCTGAAGAGGACGGGACACTGTGGAGGGGAGGGGGAGGAGGTAATGAGAGTGTGGGGGGGGACGGGCTGTGCAGGACAGACTGTGTGCGGCTGTGCTGAGCCGAGTGGGGAAGAGGAGAGGACACGGGCGTCTGTCGAGAGGACACTACTTGGGACGAGGCGTGCTGCTGCGTTTGGGACGAGGTAGAGGAAGAGGTGGAGAGACTGAGCAGAGAACCAAGGCCTCCAGGAACGGCCAGCGATGCCCCAAACTGATGAGAGGACACTGTAGGAACCACGTGGTGAAAAATACCTGCAAATAATAGAAATGTAGGAAGCAGAGGGGAAGAGAGCGGGCGAGGGGGGAGGAGTAGATAAAGAAGCAAAGAGCAAGATAGGGGGACAAAAAGAGAAGCGAGGGCTAAGCCAGGTTGTGGGTAGCGCCAAGCAAGTCCTATAAAAGCACATAGAACTCGAACAGAGTCTGCCCACCCAACGAAAAAAATACACAAATTCAAAATGTGTTTTTTATTATTACATTTCTAGATTTTTTTAGTGTGAGCAGACTCTGTTGTGCAAATCTGACATACACCCAGAGAAAATGAACAAACAACGCAAAAATTGAAATGCAATCACAATAAAAAATGCCTGTAATGTGAAGATTTCACTTAAACTTTTACGGTAAAACATAGATTTGTTATTTGTTATCATTTTCCAAGGGTGTTAAAGCACTCAAGAAGCCAGTCTTAGTCAAAAACAGGTACAGTTGTCAGTCGGTCAGTCAAGCAGATGCAGTTTGGGCTTTCACTTACCTGATTCTATAAAATGGCCCTATCACTGAGACTAGCTATTAGTTTACTTTATCTACTATGGAGTATGCTCCACCCTCCTACAGACAGGTCCACATTGAACCTGAGATAAAACTCATGCTCACCTCCAGCTGCCCCTCCGGCCAGTCCAGCACTGGAGAAGCTGCCCAGGGCTGAATGTCCATTGACGTGTCGCGCCGTCCCATTCACAGAAGAGACTCCAGTCTGAGCCCCGAACAGAGACTGTAAGACTGAAGCCCCTCCAAGTGGAAACTGTGAGCCGAGGTACTGCCCCACTGCTGACCCAGAGGTGGACACTGACACTGGGCTGCCCCCCACCTTTCCACTCAGGATGCCCGCCCCACTGGTGGCAGCAGCTGAGATGAACAGATTCTGGCTGCTGCTGGTCTTTGAGTCCCAGTCACGTGGGGCCTTCTGCTTCTGGAGAACCTGCCGTGCCTCGGACACACTGGACCCCTGCGGCCCGCTGGCGCCACCTCTGATGGCACCCTCCTGACTCAGGAAGGGGTTGGACATCACATAACTGGACTCTCCATCAACACCTTTTCGCACCAGTGCATGCTGCTTGTGGTCTGTGTCAGACTCAGTGCTTCGGCTAAACGGAGAGCTGCCTTGTCGTGGGTCACAGCTCGGTTGCTTCGGGTCAGATATAGGAGAGAAAGTAGATTTCCACTTGCTGGTAGAGGACAAGGAGGATGAAGATGAGGATTCACTGCCTGTGCTATTGCCACTGCTGTTGCCAGATTTTCTGCCTGTTATAGTAGGGCAATAAAAGGTTGGTTAGCAATAGGAGCAAAAGGACAAAGGCACATGTTAAAGCAGTTTGGGTAATAAACAGTTTATCATACCCCTGTCACCATCTACAAGTCTACTGGGAATGTCTCGGCTCTCCAGTGATATTGTGGCGATTTTTCTTTCAATTCTATAAAAAACAAACCACAAAATTATTCTTAAAAGGCACATATAAAAGAGTGCTCAACAACAGGAACTCAATGTTATAACCTCGAACTTGAACTGTCGGCAGGGTAACCTGAGTCCTCATCATCAGAGCTGGGAGCTGAGTAATATTGACCTGCGCCATTCATCTCCAGGGGGCGCTCTCTCTTTAGAATAGGTGGCTGGTCTAGGTCAGGCCCATGGGGACTGCGACTGGACTGCTCAGGGGAAGATATGGCAGAGATCTCCAGAGGCTGGTTGATATTATTTACCTGTTGGCAAAGGTTTAGTCAAGGTAAGACGAAAAATCTTCATCTACACCAAGTACAAAGTAGTAAAAAGTGTTTCTCAGAGCCTACCATGGAGTTAATGTTGAGTGGTGATCCTGAGGAGTGGTTGCTGGAGCTAAGTCCAGGGAATGACCTCCTTTTTGGGGATGCGTTGGTTGTGATGGAGCTGGTGGAGCTGCGTTTCCTTCTACCTCTCTTGCGTGCTTCCTGAGAGCCGAGGTTGTGAGATGACGAAGAGTGAGTGGGGGTGTGGGTGTGCTGCGTGCCAGGGGACTGGTGGTGGTGGTTGCCATGGAATGCCTGCTTGGCTAAGTGGCCAGTATGATGGTGGAGGCGTGATCCAGAAGCTGCACTGCCTCCACTGCCTGAAGATGAAGAACATGAAGAAGAAGAGGAGGAGAAAAAGATTCTCCTTCGCATGTCACTTTCTGGGGGTTCATTGTCGGACTCGCCCCCTCTGTGGTCTGAACCATCTTCTGGAAGGATTCTGGGAGGGCCATCTGCATACTGGAGCACCCCCCCAGTGCTGAGGGATGGGCTCTGGATAGACCCTCGGCCCATTGATCCCATCAGAGAAGTGTTGGAGTGAAGTGGAGGTGATAGAGAAGTACCATTATGATCTTCAGGGTGAAGACCTCCATTCATCAACCCTGAGCTGGAGGAATATCCTTTAAAAATAATTAAAGAGAATAATGAGACCAATTGAACAAATTAAATTATTGTCATTGTAGAATGGTTCTTTACCATTGGTCAGACTTGTTTGGAACACAGGACTTGGAGTACTTCTCTGTAATTAAAGGACAAAATAAGATCCAAAGTAATTTGTACCATTATTACTAATACGAATTTAGTTAAGTATTGACTATTAATAAAAACACATGAAAAACAAATTTAAAAAACAGTGTAATGTAGAAAAGGTCTCACCAGTCTTTCAGCACGGCTCGTTAGCACCACACTGGCCAGTGGGATGCTGACTGGTAGTTTGCTGGGATGGACTGTGCTCAGAGGGATACTGATGGGAAGGCTTGTGATGCTGCTGTCGCTCTGAAGAGGACTCCTGTCTTTACCGCCCTACAGTAAACAATATAGGTATTTACTAATAAATTACTAGTAGGTACAATGTGTTTAAAACTAAATATGTTAAAACAGTTACCCTTTCAGAGATTTTTGCAGTGGTACTTGAGGCTTCGTTTGCTCCAGGAGAGGGGCAGTTCTGTTTGGCTAGAAGATTAATACCAACGAGTTCTCCTCTAAAAAACATTTTAATACCATTTATTAAAACTAACAAAATGCACCAGTCCTCATTTATCAACAGTGTGTACGCCAGAAACCAAGTAAACAGCCATTGTCAATTGCCACTCAAACCATTAACCCACCAACTACTCATTCTCACACCCAGTACAGAACATTGATCAATAAAGAACCATTAACATCAAACCTACCTGTGTGTGACCATCCCTGGACCTCTTAAGTGAGCGGAAGCAGTGGCGTCCTGGTTAAGGTGTCTCCGCAAGGCAATCTTGGCAGGGGAGAAACGGGTGTAGTCGGGAAGAGTGTGGGAGGAGTTGTGTTGTCTCTGCCGCACATCAGGGGCAGCAGGCACAATCTCATGGTCCGGGGAGATGGGCAGATATCGGGAAAGAAGATCACCTTGCGTTTTTGATCTTCCAAAACAGAGTGAGCTGGTGCTGTTCAGCTCGGGGCTAATGCCATTTTGGGCTGGGGCGGAGGAGAGGCCCATCTTTGCTGTGTCCATATCCATGGAGGACCGTGACTCCAAGCTCTTTCTGTACGGGGAGCCCTCACAAGGACTGTAGGACTTGAGCTGAAGCAATTCTTGCTGTCTTTGACTCTTCTCCAGTTCGACGATGCTGATCTGCAAATAGACAACAGGGGTAACTATTTACTCCATTAGTGGTGCAAGCATACACAATACTGTTTTTAAATACTCATGGCAGAGACTGAGACATGTGGGGAAAGTGAGAAAAACAGAGATCGCTAATAGTATGTGTGTCCAAATGAATCTGGGTAAAGAGTATAAATACTTGTTTACCTGCAGCTCCAGACAGTGCCTCTGTTTCTCAGAGATCTGTCTGCGTAAAGCTTGTTTTTCCTTTAACAAACTCTCCAAGCACAAAGACCCCCAGTCCAGCTTCAGCTCCTCACATCGAGACTTCAGCTAAAACAACAGCATGTTTAGTCAAAAGATAGTGACATTTCTACAAACCACAAGGGAAGGAAGGAACTCACCAGTAGCAAACTGTGATCTCTCAATAAGGCCATGTCCCTCTCAAGCTGCTTAGTCTGCTCTTTCAGTTGTTGATTGTGGGCTGAGATCTCCTTTTGGGCTTGTAAGAGGTCCTCCACTGTCAGGGCCTTAACTCCCAACTGAAATCAACACAAAAACAGTATTAGAAATGCCTACAATGCAGCTTTACCCACAGACACAACATTGCTAACAAACAAAAATATTATGTTTAGTGGAACGAGTAAAGTGGTAAGTAATCATTCTTACCTCATCTAGTTTCATCTGAAAAAGTCCTTTAATCTTGTCTTTGTGGGACTGGCAGACTGAATGCAACTGCTCTGCCTGTCCAGACAGGTCTTTATGTTTTTGCTAAAGACGACAAACAAAGCTGCACTAGTTAGATGTGGGTCATTTGCATCTGTAAACATATTGATTTTCGTGACTAAAGACCAATAATACCTTCTCTTGCTCTAAAAGCTGTTGCAGGTTGGAGCGGTACTGTGGAGTCTTCATGTAGGCCATAAACTGCATGTACTGGATTTTGATGTTATCTGCAAAAAAAGAGGTTTGATTAGCCACAGTTTAATTACATTGTGAATGATTAGAACAAAAGTTTGTGGGTGAGGAAGAAGTTTACCGAGCAGTTGTTGCAGAGCAGGAGGAGTTGGGCCCAGGAGCAGATGATTAGGATAGTGCTGGGCCATGGGAGGTAGCTGGTAGAGGGGGTTTTGAGGTGACCGGTATGCATCTGGACACACAATAAACAAGTCAGCTTCATAACCAAATCTTATGGCAAAGAAAAATGTTGATTTTTTATGTGCCATGTCTGACCCTGAGGAGGTGCTGCCGAAAGGGTCTTGGCATGCAGCAAATCCAATGCACTTTGATTTTTCTTGTTTTTCTTCTCAGCAGCATTGACAGATGCTTTCTTGGGGCGACCGCGCTTTTTGTTGTTCAGCTTTCGCCCTTTAGACAAAAGTCGTGCTCGTCTGGGTTTGGGGGTGGGCTTCACAACTGTCACCAAACTGGGACGCTCTTCCTCACCACCGGAGTCCTGCTGTAATGATAAAGAAGTATTTATAAAAAGAAACCAGCTTGATATATTTGAGAAATAGGGCTTAAGTAGTCAGAGATCGCACACCTTGATTGGCTCTTTCTGTTTTGTCGGCGTGGTGCTATTGCTTTTACTGTCCTTTGTATCTTTCTGCTGGCGTCGCCTAGCTGCCTCTTGCTCTTCCTGAATAAACCATTGTCCCATGAGAATATACAACACACACACACACGCATTCAATACACACACAAGGCAAAACACACTTACCCTGAGTTTAGGATTTTTGAGACTAGCAAAATAATTTTCAAGCTGAAAAATAGAAATGGAGGACATGTGTGAAACAACAGTTTTAAACCACTGGAAATGTATTTTACATTTGATAACAAGCATTTACTGGAATTAGTCAGAATCAATTACTAACTATATAGAAAATGTCACTACACTTTGACTTCAATGAGGAGATGTATATATGACCGCACAACCATGATTTATTAACAAATACATAGTTTATGGCTTACTATGGTGCGGTCGATGGTATGAAGGTAGTAGGAAACGGGCTTTCCAGTCCAGGACACAGAGCCTCTCAGAGGAGAGAGCTCCACCACACGCATTATTGTGCCAATATCTGCATGATGGATAAACACTTAAAAACTATAGAAAGAATAATAAATGAAAACTATTGTCAAGACAAACTACAAACTTACCACTTAAATTTCGGCTGTTTATTCTAAAGTTTAAAGGTGCAAAAGGTTTGGAGGACACAATTTTCCCACCTACAAAAATAAAGACATTAACCTCTTTGACAAATGTGAAATCTATTTACAAGGTTGTGCTGAGTTTTATGAGCTAAATAATACAAACCTTCCTTCATGTTAGCAAAACGTTCCTTCAATTGGTGATCGACCTCAGGACCAAAGGCAAAATTATTCACAAAAATAATACTGTAACAGACAGAGACAAAAAAAGTCAGCTTTAAGTTTGGCAGATTTGCATACATTTGTAAATGTGATTTAGTACCGTACCTTGTGTTGGCAATTCTTTCTTTCCACTCCTCTGACAGAAAGTCACCCCGCTCCAGCTGTTAAATTGACAAACATTATATAACCACAGAAACACAACAAGTGTGAAGTATTTAGGGTGTACAAGTACTAATGTGATAAACATGTACTTACTGTGTACTCCCCGTGTTTCTTTCCATACCATTTCATCCATTTTTTAAACTCTTTATCCATGGTCTGAAACAGAAGAAACAAGTTAACTAAATATAACTGTCTAAGAGTACAATACTGTATGTGCAACAGTCATATCACAGTAACACAACAGTAGCTGGACAGCCAGGCCTTTAGCTGGCATTCTTGAGTTTTGAAAGATAAATATTTGGTTACCTCTGCATAGGTGGCTGGAATGTCTGCTTTCTCCACACCGTAGTAGTGTTTACAATTGGTGGCTGCTGCAACCTGGAGCACTACTTGCCCAACTCCTGGAATTGAAAGTCAGTATCACATCATTTGATTTTATACCACTCATTTGTTGATTGATTTTCCAATGTTTTCCTAATAGAGGTTGCTGGCAGATGGACTATCAAATGCCTTTGGGCTTGAGGTGGTGTACACATCAAGGACAAAGTCCAATTAGTCACATAGCCAACACTTAGAAAGACAATTGACTTTAAATTGCCCATAGACCACATTATAAAATAAAAAGTGTTCTAACCACTGCCAAGGTCCACAAAGGTATCCTCCTCCATCATCTCTATTTCATCAATAATCTGAGCGACCAGGTCAAATGAGGTCTCTCCGTACACCTCAGGGGAGAAGGGCTCATAGTTGTTGAGCTTCTCGGGGTCGGTCACAGAGTGGTTGTAGACCTGCTGCAGGATGTGTCTTAGCAGACCATTGGAAGGACGCTTATTCAATTTCATCGGCTGGGTGGTCCCTTTCCACTGAAAACATACACATATATTAATGACAAATTAACAATAAAAGTACAACATATTAGTAATAATATATTTACTAACCAACTGGTGAATGCTGTCAATGGCCCTGTTGTACTTGTCACATAGTCTTTGCATACTTTCAAAGCTATGAGAATACACAGAACAATTAACAGTAATCATTTTATATATACAAATATTACAATGATTATATAAATTATGTGAAACAGGCTCACCTCTTGGTGTCATAGTCAATGAGTACATAGTTTTCCATTGCCAATTTGAGGTCTGGTATTTCCTCACACACCCACCTAGACAACCCAAACAATCACAAGCCATAAGTAACATACAGTGAATATAAACTGGAAAGAAAAGTAATTTACTGTGATTTACCGTATGGTTTCGATGATTTCATGAGCAGCATCATGGTGTTTATCCTGAGAACACGGAACATTATATGTAACTAACTAATGTGCAACATCAAATAAAACACTAAAAAACCCAGCAAAACACCTACAAATCTACTAAAATGGGCTGGTGTATAAATGATATAGTGTAGAGGACATGTCCGGTCAGTAATCATAGTGTGTGCATAGCTGCGTGGCTCTATGGGAGGAACAGGATTCATATTACACCTAGAGTGCAGCCAGCCCGAGCCTGTTGCCTGAAATGACCCACTGACCCACTTTCAGTCTCCTGCTCCGCTGCATTGCCAAGGAGAACTTTGGTGTAGGAAAATCAAGTAAACGAATAGGGAAATGAAAAAAGAGGAACACTATGAGAGCCGTTAAATGAGGAATAATGAGTCGAACCCTTCGGACGAGGGAGTTATAGGAGAATGTAAGCAACAAACAGCTTATTATAGAACCAAGATCACGGCTTCCTGCTCAAAATATTCTCCCACATCATACGCCTCCAAAGCTCAAACATTGCATGTACACACCCAATATTATAACATGAATTAAAACACTATGCTCCGCAAATTGAAAGCGGCATCCAAGGTACCGCTCTGTAACGAAGAGGGGGGGGGGCTCAGACAAAGACGGCACAGAGCAACACCAGCTCAGCGCGGTGTCTAAAAATAAACACTGAAAGCAAGAGTGAGACAAAATGACTAGAAGAGACCCTCCTTCTCTGCACTGTGCTGAGACTGACACACTCGAGGCTCCTCCTCTCCTCACTCTCACTATTTACCTCAAGACCGCATCTGACACCACTCACACCTATCACAGTTCACTAGTATGAAGTTTAGTCACGCATCTTCAAGTGAAAATGAATCAGTGTTACGGATTACTAATAAGAAAAACCAGTTACCCCTAGGTGTTTTTGGAAAGTACGCCTTTTGAGCATAAAAGGCACATAGCCACATTACAACTGACAATGAGTCTGCAAATATGGGCTGAAGTGGGAAGATGGGTAACTCCCCGAAAAAAAAACAACCTCTCTGTAATTACAAAAATTTACAAAACCACATAATGTTGCAAGTGGTGTTTCATTTTCACTTATAACAATGAAAAGACTTTTGTAAATAACTAGCAATGTGTCTAAATGTAGTGTCGGCAAGGTTTCTCCAGAGCAGACCCGCCATCATATGGAAAGCATTTAGGGCAAACAGATGTGTCGATGTAGGAGGCGAGACAAAGGAGAAACATGCATAAATAATCGGAGAAAGTTTAGTAGATAAATTAGCAGGGTTTGTAATATATCACCAAGGCAACGGCAATTAAACTGAATGTGAAATGAATGACTTTACAGAACAGACACTAGTGCATTATTTATGACTTCTAATAATAATCGCACTTAAGAGGCAGGCTCTATTCCACCTTCCTGCAGAGCTGACCATATGGACACAAGGATAGGGAGAGGAAGCTGATTTCATTTCTTCTCCACATGAACGGGCTCCGTTTTGTTGAATGCCATATGTGTCCGTATTTTCAATCCAAAAACCAGATCACTACTCCCTGTATAAATACAAGTGCAGCATGTATTGCGTGAGTATTAAATTCCTAACATGCTTTATGCCTTATCCCTATGGACTATGACCTCAGGAAATGGGCGAGGTCTTAAATTTAGGGAGTGGTGAGTCTTATCAAACTGGTGTGAAAGGAGGTTTGTCAGTCAAAACAGAAAGGAGTGCCAACCACCTACAACTAGAAACGCAGTATGATCTGTAACTCTGATTAAACCAAACACAGACAAGAGTAGAAAACGCATGTGACAGATAAAAAGAACATTTCTCGTAACCCACATTTTCAGTCAGAGCCTCACCACATTTACTATAAATGAGACTTCACAAACATCACAAACTCATAACCACTTCCCTTTCCTGCCCTCTTCTATGAATCAACTTCAGCCAGACCTCTCTGACACGTAAGATAAGTCACTTGGAAATACACAGATCATTCAAGGACAGTGCTGGCTATTAGGCTTTATAACAGTATATATTCAGGGCAAATACGGTTCAAATACCAATGCAGAGCAGCTGTTAAAAGTGTATGTATATAAATAAAAAATATATTTCAGACTTCAGATTGCTACATAACTCACGTGGGTACGTTTGGTTTGGACATCATAGCTAAGCCAAGGGCTCTGACATCAAAACAGACCATTGAAATATTACCGCAATATAATCATGACACTAAATGGCCAGCTATGAATACCCATTTGCAAAGTACAATTAGCATGCACGTATATTTTGGGTGACACTTGGCGACAATAGCATAGATCATTAATCTCATACACGAGTCTGTCACAGCCTCAACCAGTATGACCTGATTTGTCAGTGTGCTCTGCCTCCATCGACTAGCCACTGCTAACAGGGGCTAGCTAACAAAGACAACACCAATCATACAAACTCCCTGTATCATTGAAGTGATATAATGTGTAACACTTACATAGACTGGTAGTGGCCACGGGTAACCAGCAGGTTCGGCTCCGACCGGCGATTTGAGCTTCAACTCCAGCTTTTCTCCCATTCTCCAGTTCACGGTGGCTTGGCTGTGTCAGATAGCTAGCTCCTTACTGCCCGTGTTAGCGAGTAGGCTACAACATGAACATTGTGACAGAAAGAAGGCGTAAAACGAACGAGACCTCGACGTTTGTGTCGATGTAAATACACACGCGATATGGTCAATGTTATAAATGGATCCGATCGGGTTTGTTAGCTTGAATAAATGCCTTTTTGTGTTCACTGGCAATAACACCTCGTCCGTATCGCCGCCATCTTGCCCGGCGTGAATAAATATGGCAGGGATCCACAGAGCGCAGGGGACAAGTACGTCACCGAGCGGCCGTGATAACGACACGCGGGGGTCAGAAGCACGAGCCAGCCGCCGTCCCACTATGGCCCTGCAGTACGTGCTCATCATCACGTCCATTTGCGTTACTTACAACAGAGTATATGTGTGTGTTTCACGTTTATACTTCACCTAGTGCAATGATTTAATGTCTATCACTCTGATTAACTTTATCATGGTAACTTTAAAACCGAGCTGCCTTATGGGTAGGACTGACTGTTCAGTGTATACAATCATTCAATAGGCCCTTTTATGTTTAGTTATAATATATATACACACACAATATCAACGGTTTAAAATAAAGGTCACTTTCAACATGCAGAATTTATTTGAATCCTAACATCAACAATCATTTCTTCGCTGTAAAAAAACTCATGTTATCCTATATTTTCTACACTGTTTAAACCAAATACCCTACTCTAGGAAGTAAACAGTGGCAGAAGTAGTATTCATCTATTTATTTCAGTGACAAAATGCAGACGGACTCTGTAGATAGAACATTTCGACATCCGAGGGGCAGAGGGAGTGTGTGTAAACATGTGTATGCTGCTGTATGTTGAGGGGGAGGGACGCACGGCACGTTGCCACAGTGAACTCACTGACCCGCCCCCCTTCAGCACGGGATGAGGCTGGGCTAAGTTTGGGATTGGAGCCGTCGCAGCGTAGTGCTCAGCCTGGCCAACTGGAACCCGGTCGCTATGTAGATTTTTGCGATCATTCAGAGTGTGTCGGATTTCAGCGAGCACGTCCTCTTTTCTGCCCGCTGAACCCATCATCTGCTCCTGCCAACTTATCAACGGTTCTGGTCACAATAAACATTTACATGGAACCAATGAGCCATTAGTGAAAATATGCTTAGATTATGCAGTTACAAAAAGTCGTCTTTGATGCAGACTGCGCCAAAAAATAAATAAAGAGTCCAGTTCAACAGAGAAATCACATAGAGCCCTTCTTTAATGCTCTATGCATTGGCCATAAGGAACGTTTGATAACGAAATGTTGGCATCTACCGCCACCTCCAGGATTGATGCAGCCGCTCTTATATAGCAGCCCACAGTACATGTATACTTATTTAAAAGGGAGAAAATGTCAGAAAATTGGTTTTGTAGGCTAAATGTTGGCTCTGAATAACAGACTCACAAGAGGTTAGAATTTCACAGATAAGAATTTAAAGTATTTTATTGAAACAAATATATTCAGTCCCAGTCCCTTACGTTTTCACAAAGCGCGCTTTGGGGGTTTACATCAATATCTCGTGACTTGTCCAAAGCAGTCTTTACTCGTACAGCAGCTTGTATGAATGTATCCAGAGGAAAATAAAAACCTTTACAACAGGTCGTTTTGGCACAATCAGCTCATACAACAGTTCTCTTGTGCTGGCATTTTGATTTACCATAAAGAAAAAACATCATTCACAATAGAGCTAGACCGTAGTAGATGTGTTAAAGGAAATATTTTCAGATGGTCTCAGAAAATATCTTAAACTGATGTCTCACACTTTTCTGGTTTTCAGTTGTAGTGCCAGGTGGCATTGTAGCTCGAGTTTCTTACAAACCCTGCCATCATGGCTGCACTGGCATCCTCAGTCCTAACAACCTTCTGGACTATATATCTTGACGTAGTGTTTGCCTTGAGATTATAACCTTACAATAACACACACCCCACCTGAAGCAAAGGAGACTTGCACAAACAAGGGACTGACAAAGAATTGAAGATTTCAAAAGAGGTTGCAAATACTGTGATATGTTTGTTTGCCATTTGGTAAAGCATTGCGTTTTGTTCAAGTAACACTTTGGTAGTATACATGCTGGTCAAAGCCATGTCTTGCATGCCAATTCTGTTGGACTTGGCCTATTCTTGGTTTGTGGTACCTCCTTCCTCAATGTCAAGAGTAAGGGATTGTTCATTGTAACATGTAAAGCATGCATTTCGTTGGACAAAGAGAAACGTTTCAATAGGACAAACCCCCCAGGTAACAGCAAGATCAAGAGAAAGTGCTGATAAAAATGTTGATTTAAGAATTGTTGACTAAACTTGCCTTGGTTCTTTGTTACAGCATTCCTGTCTGATTCAGTTAGGCTTCTCAGACAGTAGTTGAAAAATACTTTGAATGTCATCTTTGTAAATATGACATCACGTTTAAAAAGGCATAGTTGGCGGGCAGTTCCTCTGAGACCTTAAGGAGCAGTCCGGACTCTACAGAGATGGCTTCATCTTAACAGTCTCAACAGACAATAGTGGGTTTACAAGAGACGAGTGTAAACAGGACTAGTTTAAACAAAAATGAGAACTGAAAAAGATCAAATGTGTGGTTCTGAACGTAGAAGTCTAAAGCTGAATCATCTAAAATTAAAGACGCTTTGAAAAACTAAATGGAAATTATTCAAACGGTCAGAAAACTTGGAATAAAGATTGCTACAAAAGCTACTATAAACAAAAAGAACAAGTTATTATAGCATCTTGCCTTAGACAAATATGAACCACAACTAAGTACCACTGTCTTGCTGTGACCACCAAAAGTACTGCAGCTAGTGAAAATTAAGAGTGGTCAATTTAAAGCTCTGACAGACTGAGTAACTGGAAATTTTAACAAACGTCCCTCATTAAGACATTTGTACATAATTTAGGAAAAAGGCCAAGAGCACAAACCTGCTTCTGGTTGTGTGCGTTTAAAGCATTGCTTAATCAACAGTAATATCTGTCTCTCTTTAAAAGAGAAAAAATGAATGCCAACACATTGACAATTCCATGGCCAAGGCAGCTTCAGAAGAAAATACTGGCTGACATTCAAGATGTATGGGAAACTAAAAGACAGCTTTTTAAGAACTGATACTGAGGAGTGTAGAGCAGGCTCATCCCCCCCAATTAAGTGTCAAAAATAAATAGAGAAAAACAAAGAAATTCAACATCACAACCATTCGTTTAACTGATGCATCATTCAATTATTTTTATAAACTCAAAAGGAAAACTGTTGCATTTGGTGCACAATCTGTCAATTTCATCAGTGTCCCACTTCTCCAGTTTCAAAGATTATTTGGATAGCTCCCAAAACAGTGTAGGCTTGACTCCTTCACCTCTGTGTACTAAACGCAGGTCAGGATGCACTGTAACTACACTGAAGGATCTTGCCTCTACAGACAAAAGATCCATCAAAACAAATGAAAAAAGATGGTGTTCAGTTTATTCCCCACTAGAGCCTCTTGCCCCAATGAGGGCTATATCCTCATGGTGTCTTTCATGAGAGGATTTAGAGAGCAAGCAGAATCCAGAGTTTAATTTTTAAATCTTATCTACTTCTAAAGTTGCTGTTGATCATAGTCAGCAATAAGTCTCTTTATATGTGCCAGTTTGTTGTGTAGATATTCACAGCGGTTCTTCTCTTGACTATAGTTGGGATTAGTCTGAAAATAATTGAATACAATGCTATTATTATAATTAAGATACCAGACACATGAGGTTTAAGGTTGGGACTTACCTTTTTTATTTTATGATATTCCTGAAGAATCTGATTGTGGATTGTCTGTTGAAAAGGGTCGGGAGGTTTAATGAATGATTCTGGACATGTTTATTTTGTGCTGATGTGTAGTGAAGTAGTCTACCTTGTACTTGTCTGTGCCATGCTGGAGCTGTTTCAGCTCATTATCCAGCACAGTGAACTGCCGGGTAATGCTCTCTATTCGAGCATGCAGACCCCGGTACTCACTGTATTCTGCATTGAAATCATTTTTATACTTTTGGCGCTGCTCAGGAGAGCCAATCACGGTGTACTTCCTAAAATCAGAGATAGGAAGAAAGCTCCAAAGATTGTAGGTAAAAAAAAATAATGAATGCAATCACTGGATTAAATATATACTCACAATAAATAGTCAGCCACCTCAGGGGATGACAAAGAAATACTGGTATTGTTGCACATTCCATTAAGATCTGAGGAAAAAAAAATATATGTATATATTTTCTTTAAATATATTATGTATAATAAGAATAAACAGAACACTCAGTATTAAGCTGATTAGTACACAGTGGTTGACTAAACAAGTCACAAAACTAAATATCCCAAACTAACAGCAGGGGTCTCTCTTAAATAAAGTGTCTATTGTTTGAATTTTAAAATGCAGAGTATAGTTAGTATTTCATATAAAAGCCTAATGTTAACATACAGGAAATCAACATATGTATTAATAGAATGATAAACTAAGGCTTACCGGTGCTTTTGTGTGGAATACTGTTGCTTTTAAGGGTCTCTGGACAAGGCTCACACGGTCTACTCGGCTCAGGGACTCTGTCTTCATCAACTTTCCTCTCTTTGTTCTTTTCTTGCGCCTTTTCTTTTGCCCTTTCTCGGTCTTTGGTCTTCTCCTTATCTTTGTGTTTTTTGGACTTCTTTTTTGACTTGTTAAAGGAGGTAGGACTCGGGTCCTGTGCAACAGTCAGGACGGTGTGTCCAGGGGAAGACGTGCTTATGCTGGAGGTGGCCATTGTTGACCCTAAAGAGAGGGCAGGGGCTTGGCAGAGTCTCTCTACGCCTTCATGAGAGTCACAGTCCCGGCCATTATGGCTCGAGTCATTACTGACGTCCGAAAGTGCTTCAAAAGGACGAGGGATGTCCAGCGCAGGGAGTGGCTGAGAGCTGGGCATCACCCCACTCTCCTGGACAGAAACAGACACTCCTGAGTGGGTGCTACCTGCATCTTTTCCATTGGATGTGCTGAGCTTGCCATTTACCAGGGCTGTTGCAGCCTTGTTTGTGAGGTGTGATATTCTGGGTTTTTTGTTGGCAAGTGGGTCGATGAAATCAGCAGCAGGTCGTTTCTGAGAGAAAGGGTAACAAAGGAAAATCATGAACATAAAGAAAAAGTAGTGGGTTGGGGCTGAAGGTTTACTGAAGGAGGAAAGAAAAACCTGTCTGATGTGAAAATACTCTGACAGGAAGCAGGTCTAAATATAAACAGCAGTCTGACACACCAGTAACTATTGTGTTGAACTATAGTTTAGAACAGCTGTTAAATCATACGGGTATAAATATAAAAAGGAGCTCACCTGAGATGGTGAACTGCTGGCCTGGTCTTTGGGAGGGCTCTCTGGTGGAGGGGCCTGAGACTGCTTCCTGAATAACATGAACATAATCACGGTCAAACAGAGAGAAATAAAGTGTCTGAGAGAAGATAATGTTTACTGTTGAAACTTCAGATCTGTTGACATTCAACAAAGAGCCAAGAAATGCAAAGAATGAGGATGAAGGAAACAACAGTGTACTATAAATAACTCTGGGGTTAGATTATTTGACCAAACTAAACCTTAAGACTTTTGTTGTGATTGTTTACGCACCAGTGACCATAGATTAATTAGGGTCTGCTGAACTGTGACCCTATAATCTTAAAAGCTGCGGTTGTCACAGCTGATGCCATTATCAGTAGGGGGCAGTTGGTTACACCAGGTCTCATCCCAGCCCCACCCTTGCACTGTGAGGGTGTGTGCCTTATGTTGAGGAGATTCAGAGAGCGAGAGCAAGAGCAAGATCCAGACATGAGATGGCAGTGTGAGCGATATGACTGAACCTTGGAACAGTGCCACCTCACACTCAGATCAGTTTGTGCTGAACACTGTTGCATCATGTACGTTCCAATGGTGTTGCTGTGCTCTGCGTGACTGACTGCATTAGCTCCAAAAGTATGGAGGAGCAGGGAAGGGGAGGTGGTATTAAGTAGGTAGTTTAGCCTGTGAGCTGATAAACTCAACAGGAGAGTTCAAAGTACAGGAAACAACGCACACAAAAACAAACTTTGATGAGAAATGAAGTACTTGCAAAATGTATCCATTTTATGCTATCTGTAAAGTAGCCACTGTGTATATTGTTTTTGATTTAGCTGGTTAGAAGCTAGCTAAATATACACAATGTTTTACTTAGTATTCTAGCTCTTTGAGAAACAATATTTCCACTGGAAAAAAGCCCAGCATTTCAACAAATATACAACTTCACTGGAGCACAGTTTCTAGGTACAAGAGACACCTTCCTCTCCAGAGTGTTTACAAAGCCATGTTTGCACACTCAAGTGTTTCTTAATTCCAGAAACACAACTTCACCACGTCCTTTGGAAAACCCACCACTTAACAGCTGGCACTGTTTACTGCCTGAGCAATTATTGTGTTGACCTTAATATTGCACATATATATATGCCAAGGAAATGAGCCCAGATTAATGTAACTGAATATAATTGACTCAACCCTTAAAGATAGTCAACTTTATATGATTCGATCAGTTGCACCAATAAATTAATGAAATGCTTATGTTTTGAAACGGCATACCTAAAGAGAATTCTCTTCAGAAGCTGTTGGTCTCCTTCCGTGTAACCAGGCCAGTCATTCTGAATTTCTTTATACAAGAAGTCCTTTAATGTGAAGGTGTTGTCTTTCCCATTCAGGTTAGCCACCTACAAAAGTAGTCACTTAACATGAGAAACAGACTGAGGCCACAGACAACAGAGCTGTGTGTGTGAACTGTAGTATTGTGTAAACCTGTTGCAGGTGGCTGTCCAGAGACTCTTTGTCCGACTGTGAAAGACCATCTTTCTGCAGTCTTAGAATTAGCTCTGGCTTCTTGTAAGGCTTAAGGGCCAGGAGGTGTGTAAGACGCTCCCGAAGTGGCCTGTGCAGAGTTGTGCCCTTCTTCAGAGTACTACTCGAGATAATGACAGGGCGAGAGGTTCGCCGCGACGGGGCAATATCTGAAAGGCCAGGAGCTGGTTTCCGGATCTGAACCTTCTTACCTAAAAGACGGAAAAAACAAAACATTAATTGTGTTAAGTAATATTGGGTCAAAATCATGAGTTTTCTCAAAATGGAAGCCAACTGCAATAGCTACCGTTGCTCATTAACTGGCCATTAGCGTCTGTGACTGATTGTTTTATGGTTTTATATGCAGCAGGATTGAGCCGGTACATATTCTGAACACTTAATTATTGTGGCATTTTATAACTGAACTAACCACCTGTGTTTTTTTGCACACAGACTAAAGACTTCAGTCCCAGATGCTTTGCCCTTGTTTTTCTAATTCCAATTTAATGTTGCATAGATCAAGTTACATTACATTTACATTGCGCTCACAAAGATAGCTGGTGTCTCAAGGTTTTACCTGCTTTTAAGTGTACAAAGTACAAGGTTATGTACAAAGAGGAGAGTGGTTGTACATCAATGTGAATAAACCCAGCCCCACACCTAAATGCACCGTCAGGTCTGATGTAGGCCCATCCAATTTTGAGAATAGCACAAGAATAGCCATGAAATTACTGCTTATTTTCAACCTTACACTTAGGGAATAGGACATTCACATTTCAGATCAGATCGGCACCTTACCTACATATCTACCCCCAGGCTTAATGACAATGGCACTCCTACTGCGGGTTTCCTCCTCCACCTGGGCCATGCTCTCCCTGGCCTTCTGGTAGGAATCGTCTGTGGCACATACTGTGATCTTGTCTTGGATCCCACCCAAACAATCCAGCTGAATGCTCCCTTCACTAGTGCAAGAGAAGGGGAAAATATAGATATTAGTTATCAGTAGATTATTTTTCATTGACAAAACCTTATGCTGACTGAAAACTGTGTACAAGTACATTTAAATGTGTCTAGTAACAAATTAACTTGTGTGACCTACATGCAAAAACATTTAGGGACACTTTGAAGGAAGCAAAAAAGAGGAACAAGTTGCACACTTCTTACTAGCTGTTCACTTTAACGCTGACATCTATTTCCATTTATTTATGCATGTAAGAGACTAGTTAATGTGTGCAACAGAAAGGAGCTGTGTGACAAAGTAGGTCCATGTTCACTATTTTATTTAGAACACTTTGAAATGTGAGAGGAGGTAGATAAAATTATTGACAAATCAGACCAAATTTACAGAGCACACTATATTTTGAGCAACAACCATGTTAGGTTAAACTAATACACAGAATAGGGTGTTTACTGTAGATAAGCTGCAATATTATTATGTTTACATGTTAAAACCTTATTTGGAGTATGCTCATATTCTGATAACATTAAAGGATTGTAATGAATGTAAACAGTCACTGTCTTAATTTTTGTTGCCCGTTATGATAGCTACTTTGTTATTTTCAATGTGTATCTGACACTTAAGAACACATTCTGAGTAGAGGTCATTTTTACCTGGTGATGTACTGCTGAATGCAGTCAAAGCTGCCTTGGGGGTTGTCTCTACCCACATTGGACAAGTAGAAAGTAAATGTTTGTGCTTCACTAGTATTTTCTGATCTTGGTATTGAGATTTTCTGTTGATGACAAAAGAGAGAAAATCAAATAAATATGAACCTGAGCCATATAGTTTGTCAGTGCAATGTTTTTGTATAGTTTATATAATGTCATATAATATGATCATTCTGTGATAGACATTAAAAACAGCAAACTCATACATTTCTACTGGACTCACAAATATGAGCAAAGGTATGCATGTAATCTGGCCAGGTGTGACTTTTGGAAGACTATCACAGATGTTAACCATAGTCTACCAGTGCTGCCAACCTCCACAAACCACTAATCACTAGCAAGCAGTTTCTATAAATGGAGAAAACATTGCATCCTGGAATGTAGAACTACATATTTAGTCAAATTATATTCTGCATCTGTGTATTCAAGCTTCTCTCAGATATAAAATGTAACATCTTTTTATGAAGGAAAAGAACAAGAGTTCAGGATATTGTTAAGACCTAGTAAAAGAGCGGTGTTTACAGGTAAACAGACGCCAGCTCAGTTTGAGCTGGAATGGAAACAAGCATCTCTTGGTAGGAGTAACAAAAGAAAGCTGGAATGACCAATTAGGCGTCTTTAGTTAAAGTCTCTAATGAGCGCCCAATTAGCCAACCTCTACTGAACTGACCACGCCTGACTGGCCGCTGCTGCGTGGCCAGTGCCTGGTTTGACGTGCACAGCCACAGGCTGTTGGCTGTTTACCTAAGGTCATAACATGTGAAGGCTGCAGGTGGTTAGCTATAAATAAATACATAATTTTTATGAGATTTTTCCTGACCCTATCATCCCGATCATATTATCCATGATATTCAGTAGTAAAGAATTGTTTGGAGTTTCGTTTTTTTTTTTTAAATTGTCATACACACACATCTTCAAACCTACCTAAACACGCATAACTAATCAATTTGTTATGTTATTTGAAGATTATGCTTCTGAACATCAGTGCATTGGTCTGTAAACAAAGGAGCAGGGTGTGTGTGTAAATCTGAGCTAATGAGGGACAAAGGAACTTGCGTGAAAATGCAAAATACCGGGAATGACTCAGTAAGTGACTCATGACGAGGATGAAACGTCAAGGAGAGAAAAGGCTCCTCCACACCAAATGTCGTACATCTGAACTTATACACACTTAGACTTAGTATTATAGGTACTCAAAGGTCTAAAGTTAGCTCCATCTTACTATTGACTATGTCAATATTGCAAAATAAAGATGACTGAAGGGTAGAGTGAGCTCGCCAATGTAATTATGTTAAGAGAGATCCAAGTACATTTTGTTCTGTATTTTGTTTATTTTGTTCTAATGAAGAGTCTATGTCTATATATATGCTATATTTGATTTGTTTGGTTTCTAAATATTAGCAAAGTAGCTTCTGAATGCATCCTTTTCACACATTACATTGGTGCAACCTTACTCTCAATGGTGGATAATCCCAATAGCTGTAAATGCATGGTTAGTTTCAGATGCTTTAATACATGCAGAGTGGCTGTTTGAACTAGTCCTTTAATAGAGAGCCACTTGTACCAATCAACTATTCAACAGGATGATGTTGAAGAGCAGCATCAAAGACAGCACTGAACAGTTACCCATGTTGCAGTAGGCATTTGGATACAAGAAACAACCAGATTGTGATTTTTTTTATTCAAGCAGGGCTGTGTGTAGTTTGTCATTTGGCACATTGGCTATAGCATATGAAGAGAAGTGAATGAATTTTGGATCTCATCAACTGCCAGGCCATCTGTTGTAGAAACGAGCCCTCTTTATTTTGAATCCAAAACTAAACTGCCACAGAGCAAGAATGAGTTTTACATCAATTAATGTTGCTTTTTAAGTCATACTTTGTTAGTTGCAGGTTTTATGACAAGTTCAATTTACTGCAAGAGCCCACTAGCTCGCTAATGTCTCGAGGAAGGCACATTACTAATGCATGCATGCCTGACGAGTTATCAGTGGGCAGGCTCACACATGTTGAGCTGTGGGAAACAAGTTAAGCATTAGAAACAAATCTTGATACAGTGCAAAATGTGTACTGCTAGTATTATGTTGGCCCCAAATCTGACACATGATTATATTGTGTGTCATTGTCAATATGAGGTCACCCATCCCCCCCCCCCCCAATGCGTAAAACTGACCCAGAGTGATATTGTTTTGAGCTTTGTTTGTGCTGTCCTGACAAATTGCTGGCAAGCCACAAAAAAAATTATGAAATACAATTTGGGGACCACAAAGTCAGCACAAAAGACAGTAATTTTATCTGATTCTGTGCTAAAAAACAACATGCACATAAAATACTGGTGTCCTGTCTATCCACACATTCACAGGAAGTAAAACACATAGTGGCGGAAGAAATGAGGAAGTGAATAATAGTCTTACCCCTTGGTTTCCATTAAATCTGATCAATGGTCGTGAAGACAGCACCTGTAAGAACGAAAGGCCATTATTGTATCATAAATTTAATGACATCTCAGAGACTGGCGTAATGAAGTGCTTTTAAGTGCATTGGTTTTCACATCAGAGAAAGACTAATGCAATAAGAAGAGGTGAAACAGCTAATGCATCAAGAGTGTCAGCGCCGCGTTGTCAGTTTGTGTTGTTGATAGGTTCAACTTTGACAGGAATATATTTTGTAGTTTCCTCTTTTTTATTGAGACTTTATGGAACTTCCTCAGCAAACACAGGTGAGGCATCTTCTTGAGAATAAGAACCAAATTTTGCTTTGTGACAATTCTCAAGTCAAAGCAGTTCCCGACTCAAGTCTGAACCTGCAGTTTTTAATGAAGTCAGTATTTGTCATCATTCCACTTGGTCGGACTCAAAGTATTACTGACTGGATTAGAGCATTATGTCCAAAGCTTATCCATTTCCTGTCCTTTGCCGAGAAGATGAAATGACTCAAATATATGACATACAATGTAAGCCTACAGGAGTGAATCAGGCAGCTACTATTGCCACTTAATAAATCCCTTCTTGCATTAAAGTTGCTAAATAATTTCAAAACACCTAAACTAGTTTAGTGTCAATATCCAGCAATTGTCACAAAACAATAATGCACAGGTTACTTATATTGTGCCCTGCTGAGACCCCACAGCCTATCCAGGAACACCATACCTTTCATGGAGCCTACCCCTGCAATGTTTTACGCTGCACCTCTTTTAGCACTCCCACCCGGGCCCCTCCCCCCTGCCCCCACCTCTCCACAGCAGTGCTAACATAGTGCTACTCTCAGCCTGTTCATTTGAATGGGCTGCTGACATGTCACTATTCTCTGGGACCTGAGCCCAGAATGTTCCACAGAGCTAACCTTAGGGACAGCACCGGTCCTGACCATGGATCCACAAGGCTGGGTATGTTCCCACCACACGCTGCAAAGCACTCAAAGAGAGGCTTGGTTGGACGCAGTATGGACTAAAGTGTGTCCAACGCGGATCTAAAAACAGTGATATGTAATAATTTCATCATGAGTTCATTTTTTTTCACCTTTTCTTAACCTTGTGTAACAGAGTGGTTTGGGGGAAACTAAAAAATACAATAAAAGTATAACTGTAGACAATTCAAATAAAAAATATTTAGGCTTAATTGATGCATGTGTGTGCCCTGCAGGTAAAGTGAAGAGTGGAACACGAACAGAAAGTCCACACTGAAAGCCTCAGAACTTCAGTACACAGATCTATTCATAGAGTGGCTTAATGCAAATAACGCAGTCACACATAAGTGTAGGCCGCACTCTTGGGCTGCACTGCCAAAGAGCTCTTTTGTTTTGGAGCAGAGGCACAGAAATAGCAGAGCACCAATCCCTATGGTTATGGTTGTGGCTGCCACATTGTCAGGTGTTTAGTTGCATCTCACTCTGATGGGATGTTCCACCTGTCTAGGATTTCAAAAAGGTGAAAAGATTACCTTCTACCATGAACTGTACTGTGTAAAATGGTGAAAATACACCTTGTGTCCCTGTACTTTCAGAGAAACACAAAGGATCTCAATGAGAAACAGGATGTACTACCTTTAAACGGTGGTGTACATATACAAAATAGTTTCACTCACTTTCATTTTTTTGAAGAATTAAAAATGAGTAGTCTCTGAGTTACTATTGTATGTGCTTTAAATGTGTGTGATGTCTTGGCTTAAGAAAATAATTGGTCTGACTGAGTGCTAAGCTAAGCTAAGCAAAAAAAGCCGACTTACCAGCGGTTAACGATGGGCCAAAAAGGTGAGCCACTTGACTTTACATAAGCTAGAAATTCTCTCACAAGAGAATGAGTTAAAGTGCAGTTTAGGACCATTTATTCAACTATAATATATGATCTAGTCACAAGTGAGAGTGTGTAGCTGCACACAGGTGGAGCAGGCCTCAGTTTACCTTCGCATAAGAGCTGGCTCACGGCCAAAAGCAGCGACCTGCGGCGGGGGCCACCAGAGGTCATACACCTACAGCAGCAGCAGTAGCACTCCCACACTCTTCAAACCCTTGTGCTTTTGCACATGTAGCGTCGGCTTCAGAAAACTATTTAGTCAAACTGGATCTTACCACTCTTGTATGAGCATGAGCGCTTTGATGCATTTACAAGAGGCTTGATAAACTAGGACAAAAGGTTGGGCAAAGAAGTTGTGACTGTTTGGCAGTTCTAATTGAACTGAAATGCAATATTGCTTTGGACAGAGTCCAATAGCTCAGCTGTTTTATCAGGTTGACACAAAGTAGGACATTCCTGAGACAGTTGGGATTTAAAACTGAGCTGCCAAACCAGGCGTGCACAGGGTTTGTGATAAACAGAATATGAGGAAGAGAATATGATCCATTTATTTTGAAAACTAGAAAAACAAGTATCAATGAAATGGGTCTCCAGAGTGATGCTAGTTTACTTTGCAGCCTGAAAGGTACAGCTCTGTAGAACAGATGCACAACCTACAAGACTACATTATGTAATCTGAAGAGCCCAGTGACTAGTGCTTGATCAGCACTAGAGTTACACTTGCCACTGCTAAAGCCCACTTCTTCTTTTAGCATTAGATAGTACAAAATATAACATGAAATTATAAATATCATCTTATCCACTTGTACAGGCGTGTTTTTTCTGTTGTTCTGTTATAGGGCAATGTTCTTAATTAGGTCAGAAAAACATTCAGTAAAAAATATTGTTCCAAACTCACTGTGGATCAAAGACCATGCTGGTGCTTACGCAACAAAGAACAGGACATCCACTGAGTCAACTTGCTCTATGTCCAGTGACACCAGGTTACCATGGTCCCATGTGGTAACATTGCACACTGACATTTAAGAGTCATATTTGGCCTTAGGCGATATGGTCATCTGTAGCAGTGAGCTGTGATCTCTTTAAAGTAAGGAGTCAGCATTCTTTAAATAGCCCAAGCACAAGGCTGACCAGCCGTACTATTCCTATAGGGCCAAATGGACTCCCAACAAAATACTACAGTGACAACTGATTAACTTAATTTCAACAACTTATGTTTGTTCATTTTGTCAACAAAAACACTGAAACATTGAAACATTCCCAAGGCAGTGACCAAATAATCATGGAGTCATATTTTGATATTTAGGGTTAGTGTGTTTTCTGTGTTATTTCTAGCCGTTTGCCTTTTTATTTAAAGCACCAGGGAAGATAGACAGGAAATGGGGACAAAGAACTGATTGACATGGAAAAAAACTGTCTCAAACCAGATTCAATCCCACGTTGTTTACTTATGTCAGGGCTATGCAGTATGCACTATTTCAGCGAGCCATGAAAGCTTCTTTATTGTAAAATGGTTCTGAAATTACAGAAGCTTTGATAGAAAAATTTATGTGTGCGATATAACCCTTAATTGCATAACAATTAGCTATTTTGCCAACAACTGCACCAACCCCCTCCATTAATGCAAAAATCACTCAGAGGCATGACTGTAACCAATTATTAGTAGTCTCTCCATAACCTTAGCTTGGTGACGTTCGAGTGGCCTTAGTCACTTCCTCTCTGATGTCAGAGTCTGTAAGTTGAAGCTCCTCCTCCCTTTGCTCAGAAATATCAACAGAGCAACCAGCTGACTGTCATGTCTTGTAGGAAGCAGCCAATTACTTGTAGCATTAACATCCTTAAATTACACTAAATGAAACATGGTTTTTACTTGTTGCTGAAGCCTTTAAAGTAAATCACTTAAAAGATGTGTAAAACAAACCTGTCTTAGAAAGAAAGATATTCTATAACTAATTAACTAAGACTATCAATTCTTGTAATTAACAACTAACTGAATTGGCAGACAGTTGATCTTTAACTTATACATTCAACATTCTCTATAAAACGAAATTGGTATGATTTTTACTATCCGGGAATTATCACACCAACGGACATGGTTGAGAAAAGGCTCAAATTATACCAAATATGTGATCGCCGACATCTAAATGTAATTGTCAGTACATTTGGTGTTCAACTAGTTAAAATTGATTCAGACTGTCACTCCCTCACAGGTAGTAAACAGGTTTGATTTAGACATGAAACACACACTGGTGCAGCTTAGTTTGCATAGTAACTGACTCACATGGCTGCATGGTAATCATCTGTTATCTTTGAAGCCACTGTAACAGGGCCAGCCCAAAGCAGCTCGACAAACGTTTACAAGTGCATCCAAGAGTGTGGTGCCCAGTGCCATGTGGCTACTTTAATACAAAAACATTCAGAAAACACTGCATAGCCACTTACAATCTGATTGTTAGATACAATATGAAGCAAATATAAATCAGTTTGAGTTTACCCAACCACTGTCAAAGTGTTAAAACAAGCAGATATGAACACAGATCTGGTCAACATATGAGAGTAAGCCTATTAAGTTAACTAAAACAGGAAATTAAATCCAGTCTCACAGCTATGGTGAAAATATTTCTCCACAAAACATGTGTAATTTGAAAGTTATTGCCAGTGTAAAATTGGAAATATATATAAGATTTAAGAAAAACTAGTGGAATATTAATCTTAAAAAAGAGGTTTGGTGGTAGCACTGACAAAGGTTTCTTCTCAAGAACTGTACTCATCTCTGAGCTCAAAATGAAGGTTACCTGTTTCTACCCTATGTTTTATGCTAGTATTGAATATGATCTCTAAATTTGTTCCTATGTTAAAGTTACAGTACACAGTTGTATCTACAATGGCTATAAATTAAACCAATCAAGTAAAAATATCAGTAATGTGTGCATTACAGAATCTGCTTTCACAGTTCCACAGGAACTGTTTGTATGAGGATTAGGTTACACCTAGATTGCTTTAATGACCACTAAATCAGCTACTGGTCACAAAATTATCTGTCAGCTTTATTGTTTGGGCTTATCTGAGACACCGTCCTGCTGCACACAGCCACTGAAGCTAGAGATAATGCCCTTTCCTCCTGGCCTGCCAGGTTTTCCCTGTCAAATATTTATAGAAGCTGAAACATTAGATGGCCATCATCAGACTTATAGTGCTCTACACAAGGAGCAAAGCAACTTAAAAACAACTGCAGACACCAAAGTTCAATAGGAACTTTCGACACTTGAAGAAAAATAAGTCAATAATAATTGGGTTTAACCATATTTGGTGTTTAAAACGCATAAAAAAATAATATAAGCAACTTCTAGTGAGAAGAGTGAGTAAGTTGGTTAGTACGAGTATCTCCTCCCTCATAATTATTTGGTCGTTTAGCTAAACCCTGTGTTGTTATTTGATACAGAACCAAAGAAACAAGCTGCAAGTAGCATGAGAACTAAAAATACACAAGTCAGGCCTCGCCTATTTTAACTCATACCTTGACGTTTGGGAAACTGAAGCTAGTTTAGCTAGCTAGGTAGGCTATGAATGTATTGACAACTCGAAAGTTAACTTGGAACATTTACTCAGACCACAAGTTTTATATACTTTCTGTTCCATCTGCTCGATTGCTGTGCGAGAAAGGAAGCCCACGTACACATATTTAAACATCCAACCATAAACTAACATGAACCAACTATTGACGGTCAGTGTCCAGGAGCACGAAGCTCGGAGCTTGACAAATCGACAGCAGTCGCTCTGGACTGGGTCTGGGTGTAGCTTACACGGCATCGAAGACATATCCGTAAGGATAAACTTTACGCGTCGTAAGCTCGTGGTCTCTTTAGTATCCAGTTCTGAAGCCAACCCAGGCAGTTTAAAGTGCTATACCGTAGGTGTATATCGCAGCATGAAGACAGCAGAGTCAGGACTTGCCACACTCTGCCTGTCACAGCCGCCTGGACAGACTTCAAACGAAAGCCCAAATGTCAGGGTTCGGAAGAGGGCCGCTTACCTTACTGCTCTGGTAACCTTCGAAAGCTCTCAGGGCGCTGTCAGTAAGTTTAACATGAAAGACAGAGACATTACTGCCATTGCTCACTCTTCCACAGGACAGTCCGTAGCACTGCTCCTCCTTCAGCGCCGCCATCTTGCTACCGTTCCCACGCGCGCGCACGCACTCACTCTGTCGTAAACCGAGAAGTCCCGGAGCTTTTCACTGAACATCCAATAAACAGGCGCTCAGCAGTGAAGCCCCAGGAGCCACGTGACACAAGAATTCACTTTTAAAAGCTCTTTATTTATCGCCAGGAATACCTCTATAGATAATTATGTAATCATTTACAC
Organism: Philypnodon macrostomus; assembly: GCA_036025475.1. Lineage (NCBI taxonomy): Eukaryota > Metazoa > Chordata > Actinopteri > Gobiiformes > Eleotridae > Philypnodon > Philypnodon macrostomus. The sequence continues at coordinate 37,626 of JAVQKC010014704.1, forward strand.
ATCTACAGACTTTAACACTGCTACACATTGTTTGAATCTGGAAATGTTTACCACCATTAAAATAGTTTTTAACTCTTTACCTTACTCAAAAACGTACGGACAGTCTATTTAACAATCGCAAAATGTAAAACCGATAGACCACCGTCTAACTGCATTCTTGCAGGGTTTTACCCTCAAAGGATGATGGGTCGTCACATAACGTCAGCGAGACGTCAGCGTGTTAGAAAAAAAAACAGATCCTCAACCTGTAGAAAAGCAGGGCATTTACTAAGCCTCTGTACGTTAACCCTTAAATACGACTTTGTAAAATAGACGGTAAATGACAAGGAGTCACTTTAATTGTGTCTGACTTACATTTGAACCGAAACATTTTACACAAGCAAACAAAATACCAGTTGATTGCATACACGTTTTATTGTGATGAATAACAAATTAACATTGAAGGGAATGAAAGAAACCTGAGAACCATGGTTGTCACCATATGTGTGAATGCAACATTTGGCTGATTAATTTAATTCACTCACATTTACAGTAGGGTGAAGTTAATTCTAAAACAAAGGAATAAACAATTATAGAACGTAAGGAAAACCTTATAGGTCTTCATTTGGGACATTTGGTCACATCTTTTGGACCTTTGAGTGAAACTTTTATGTTAAGTAATTTGTTTAGTAAATCACATGACAAAAATACAGAACCAAACATCTAACATTAATTACTAAATGAATTGTAGCAGTAGTGACAGATATGCATACATTTCATATGTATTACTTATGCACTTATTTTTATATGGAACATAGTAGAGAAATAAGTGTGATAAGTCAAGTGGTAATAGATCAGTATTCATATGAAGCATGTTAAAGGTTACGTAGATTTGGCCACGTCATTACTGTAGACTTGGTTCAGTTTCTAGCAGCTATAACTACAGATAATGCTACACCTCCAATGGCCACAGCGGTAGCCCCAAATAACCATTTCCAGCTGAGACCCTGGAGAAGCAAAAAGAATACAGGATGCATGTTGTTAGTCAGAAAGACTTAAATACTTCACTTCAAATGTGATACAATTAACACAAGATATTAATTTATGTACAAATATTAACAACCTATACTTGATAAGCACAGCATCAGGAAACGAGTCTTACCCATGAGGATTTTGCTTTGTGTTTCTGTGTACCACCACTTGTACTGGAAGGGTTACCCAACATCTTTTTATACATGGCCTGCTCTGCTCCCTTCTGCTCAGATTGCTTCTTCACCAGCTTGGAGAGCTCTGCATGTATAGTCTATAAGGAGTCAGTCAGTCTCTTTGAATTTTTTGGCATTATTATTATTATTTATTTTCTTAAAAAGACTTTAATGAACATATACACGTCAATATGCAGGATTATAGCCAAGGCTAATTTCATCCTCAGTCCTTCGGGCAGCCAAAACCGGCCACCTGAGGTTAAAATGACTAACACCAAATGTTAATGCCGCACCTGACAGCAAGGTGTATAGTGGCAAACCAGCCGGTCATTTATAGGGTCTTTATATGGTTAATGAGAAATTAAGAGGCAAACAATCCATACATATTCTTTAGCATATGAACATACAATCAAGAGTTTGCAAATCAGAGAATCTGAGGTTAGAAAATATACAGTCAAACAGAACGCTGCATGCTGAATGCTGTCTGTCAAAGTACAAGAACAAACAAGTACTTGTTGTGTTTGCTTGTCACTTTTCTATGTCTACATCCGTCTGAGACAGCCTCATTGATTATAAAGTGACAATTAGGCTATTGTTACTACACCCACCTACCTGCAGTGACTGAACATAGCTTAATTTAGTCTTTGTAATTATTAATACACACAAGAGATCAACATTCAATGTAACACTGCTAAACCCTCTGATGCACTTAAATACATACATTAATTAAAATACTTATCTAGTAAGTCCATTTACATTGGAAACATATGAACCATGACACAATTAATTGATACAACATTACATTTGCAATGCATCTCTTTGATTATCAGTTTAGTGGCAGTGCACATGTTGTTAAACAGATTGGCGTAGGGGGGATACTGGGCACAAGTATGCTGCTGCTGCAGCTTACAGCTGATCCAAAAAGCCCACACACTGAGCTCAGTACTGTTATAAAGCATGCATATGCAAAAATCTCATATACAAGATGTATAAGACAAACAGTTTGGACACTGTACAGAGCAAACCTTACAGACACAACCTCAAAACAGATAATCTGAAATGATGATTCAGCAGTTCACCTGACCTTGTATAGGAACCGCTTGGTGATAGATAAAATGCACATATAGCACCACCTAATGGCTGAAAAGCAGTATTTGATTTAGTTAAAAATAAGAGCAACTAATTCCAAAAGCACCCTAGTACCTTATTGCTGGGTTCCAACTTCAGCGCTTTTCTCAAAGTCTGAATAGCGTCTGTGTATTTACCTTGCAAGGCCAGAACCTGGATCAAAACTCATTTTGTTAAAGGTCTTCTTACAGATGATCGAAACAGAATAAAAATGGACAGAAACACTTACCTTGCCCATTCGAAAAAGTGCTTTTATATTCTCTGGCTGGTGTGCCAAAGCCGAGACACAAGATTTAAGAGCTGCATCATAGTGGTCCAGCTTTAGCTGGGCAGCAGCCATATTGTTTAAACATTTAACTTTTATATCCACAAGTTGATTTTCCTCTTCAGCAGTGATATCAACTGAAAAAAGTCCATATACTGTTTTATTGACCAGAAATTCCACTGTATATAACTAAACATAGAAAATCTCACCTTTTGAACTAGACTCTGTTATCTGCAGAGCTATGCTATAAGAGTTCACAGCAAAAGCATAATCTCCTCGCTGATAGTGGACATTTCCCCTTTCTCTTTTATGGTCAGCCCAAGCTATCTTTTCATTAGGGGGTAGTAGTTCCACATCTGGAGCATCAGTGGCCTCCAGCAGTTCAACCTCCAAGGATAGCTCAGCACCAGGTAGCACCTCTGGGTCCAGACTGGTAAAAAAAGCACCATTTACTATACAATACCCCCCCCCCCCAAAAAAAATAAAAAAAATAATATACCCACCTCCCTCGAGTACCATAGGCATATTTTGCATCAGTAATAATACATGCTCTCTCTCCCAGTTCCATAAGTTGCACTGAGAGATCCAGTGCCTGAAACATATAAGATTTAATGTAGGTTACTACAAATGCAGAATGCCAACACACCCTTTTTCTGTTCTTACCTGGATGACATCACCATCCCCTAAAGTGAAAGTAATGCCAGGCTGCTCCGCTAATAAAGTGCCATCACTCTGAGAGGTCTTCAGATTGATTTTAACATTCTGTCCTTTTTGTGGTCGACTATCTCGCCCTCTCCCTGGTGCCAGGACCTTTTTCTTTAGCTGATTGTTACCTGTTAATACATATTATATTGGCATGTAAAATTGCAGCCTCCCTACACCTGTTAAAAGCAGTCATACTTAAAACATACCTAGTACATCCAGCCATTCTTCAGTTGGACCATGATCTGAGTTTGCATCATTCTTTTCTCCGTCTTCGGTTTTTGCCTTTCCACCCCCAGTATCTTCCAGAGGAGGAGGCTCGTCATTGTCAATATCCTCTTCATTTAAAAGCTCAAAGTCTTCCCCACTGTCCAGTAACGAGGTTCTCACATTATTCTTAGCTTTATATCCTCTGTCCTCGTTTCCAGCTATGTTTATGGTTTCTTCTATTTCAGCCATTAAACTGCAAGTAATATTTTCAATAATCAATATTCATAATTAGTACGTTAACATAAAATTACGTTTATAAATGAGTCGAGGGTTTCCAACATTTGACGGCAAATAACAAACCAGAAGCACTACTGTCATTACGGCGACAAAGCTAACGGCAAAGGCAGGTTGTCATCACCTGCCTATGTTGATGTGCATTAGTTCACCACATTTGTATTTTTACATCAACAACCAAGCAAAACAACCATATGTTTCCAGAAGGTTCTGTCACATTTAACCCTCTACTCCCATGTATGTAGCTTGTAGCATACCGAGCACATAAGCGTTAGCGTTAGCTTTTAATCCGATAGCTTTGACAGCAACAGTTAGCGTTAAACGGATATTTAATTAATCTGAAGCACAGTCAAACTAACCTTTACTATCTAATTAAGTGTTTGTTTTGGTCCTCTAATAGCTCCCCTCTAAAAAGCAGAGATGAAGTCTGTCTCGTATTGGCAAACTGATCCCAGAACTATATTAACATGCTCCTGTAGCCGTCCCTAAGCTAACTTCTGTGTCAACACACAGGCTGCTTCCTGTTAACCTTGGGCTTCCATGTTTCTATTGGACCGTGTCATCTTTACCTCATCATCCACAGTGGGAAGACCTCCCTCCCCCTTTAATGATTTATTAGAGCCACCTGTCAATCATATACTTATTTATTAATATTGCATATGCTGTAGATGTTTCAAATTAATCATCTGTATTAACATTATATGTTTATAATAAAGCCACATTTATTATGCAGGCGTGAAACAGTCTGTTTTAATCAAAAAGTGAAGTAAAAGAGAATAAGAAACTCAAACCACTGTAAAAAATCAAATGACATTTATTATTGATGCATGTTTCTTTTTTTGATAAGCAAATCATCTGTTTTTCTTTCAGTCTAAAGAAACTTTACATTATAAAGAAACATACAAAGAACATCTTTATTAACTACACAAGACACCTAAGTCCCTAAGACAAGATTCTGGACTATCCTACCATGAAATACAAAGCAAACCCAAGAGACAGACTGCTTCATATTGAATACTGCCGTGTCATCAGAAAGGACCATGAATGGTACAGGAGAATCATTTATATCCCTATTCCCCCCTCCCACAGTCAACATAACCACCCCACCAGCAAATCTTCCTAATAGTACAGTATTATACATCACAATAGAAGTACAGAGATGGCCGACAATCAATATTCAGTGAGAGTGAGAGAATTCAATCTTTACACCGTTTTTACTGGAGTGAATGGCAAATGACAGTTTGTCTCCATAAATATTACTTTTGTTTTCATTAAAAACAAGATTCCCTTCTATTTAAAACATATTGATAAAAATCCTTCATATTAAAAAAACTGCAAAGTGAGGTCACAAGTTCTTAGGAGAAATGGCCCTTTCTCAATAAAATGATTCCAATCCCAAAAGATGTTTTGGAGGTTTACACAAGGAGACATGGGCAAAGAGGATGTTTTACTGTACCTTAGTTTGTATCTCTCACTCCTGTCCATTCACTGTCCCACACTGTAACATTTGTCAAGTTAACCAAATTTGATAAATTCAAGAAACCGTCTGCCATAAAAAAAACTGTCAAATCTGGTAAATGTAGACTCACTCTGATTAAATAATTTAGGTGAAAAAAATATTTGTTTATGTAACTTGGTAGACCAATTTGGCATCATAATTAAGGCAGTTTACTAGATTTTTTTAAATAAAGTTAACGTGTCAAATTTTACATGCTCCTCAACATACAGTCAGCAGTTCCTGCAGGACTGTATTTTATAATTTCTTTAAGGAAATTTAGCCACATGAGCCAAATAGTCAGCGCATCATTCTCTATGAAAAAAAACCACAAAAAATTATTTATAATTTACTCTCAGCTGTATTCATTGGTAGTGACTGACATATCAAAACATGTCAATGATATCAAAATGCATTATACATTATTTACAAAATAAAGAATAGGGTACAGTGGGGCTCAGGGTAAAGGAGGAGAGGTGCGTGTCACTACATTAGAGGCTCATCCGAAAGCCTGATCCTGGAGATATCTCTGTTGAACTTCCTGTATGAATCTGTTCACATTTCTATCAGAAAATTGATAAATATATAACCAGCATCAGTAGAGGCTACAATGGTTGTTATTGAGTTATTGAACACAGTTGTGAAGTAAGTGCTGAAACAGTGACAGAATTAGTCAGGTCTACAATATACCTATGTTAAACCAAAAAAAAATAGTGTGAATGTAATTGTGGGCTATTTTATGTCTGCAGATACTACAGACCTGAGTTTCCTCAGAATCCATTTTGAAAGTATACCTCAGTTAAAAAACGTTTTACTGTTCCACTTTAGATGTGGTTGCTGGTCTACTAATCCCAAGATCTGCCAAACTCGTCCTGTCTTTGTGAGTGCTGGATCTATTGCCCTATGCACATGGGACTTCTGGGAGTTCAACAGTGCATTATGGTAGTCTTGTTTGGGCTAAAAGAATAAAACCTTTGATATCTGCAATTTATCTTTGTAAAATTGGGTGAGCACTGGAATACTTTCTGAGTTCCAAGGTTCAAATCAGAGAAAGTAAGAGGAAGGATTCACAGGCAACGTGTCAGTTACAAAATAATAAAACACCCACAATACAAGTTAAATGTGTTGTATTTACAGACAAGACCAAATTCAACAAAGAGCTGAGAAGACTCTACTTAAATGTGGCAGGCTCAAAGCAACATATCCCAACTACTATCACAGCATTTAACCAGAATTCCAAAATTGATGACAATCGTTAAGTTGCATCACATAAACTGCACTACAAACAAAATCTTCCATTTCTGATTGGCCAGAGAAGTTGAAATATCTCAGCATTACCAGGCATGATTTTAAGCTAGATTTGAGAAAATTGTGCTACAGCTGCTTAAAATAGAAAATGCAAGCTACAGGTTCTAAGGAAGCTTTGAGGAGAGGTATGTGAAGAAAGACTAACCGTGACATATACGGACAACAAGTAACTCAAATGATGTAAACAGGAAATGATTGTGCCTTTTGTTAACTGTGTGCTTCATCTGTCATTGTTGATGCTGAAATAAAATGTGCCCTTTAAAGAAAATGATAACTACATTAGAAGAATAATTATGAAAATTATAATAATAACATAATTAACAACAACTATTAGAACATTTCATGAATATCACCTTTGTCCTAAAATAACAAGCAGTTTGTGTTTTCTGTTCCACCTCAGTCGCAGTAGTATGGTTTGACTCTTGTCAGTCAGCTACTGCGTTCCATCATAAGTTACAGTCAGTGTCAGGTATCAAAGTGGTGGAGGAGGCTCCAGTGCCAGCCATGACGGCAGTATATGGGTTCAGGAAAGACAGATGATGCGCAAGGTTCATTGTCCAAGGCCTGTCAAAAGTCCTGGCAGGCACAAGAAAAATACCTTTTCCTGTTGTGTGAAGGGTTTCATGTCCTTAGATCCATTTTTAAAATATTGGGATGAGGGCTTTCCAGTGGCATCCCCAGGTCTGTGTGGCATGACACACCATCCATGTAGGGGTATTTGGGGTGCAGGAGGGCAGTAACACAAAACGCACCAGGATGGAGAGGAAAGGGACATAAAAACAGGGAGATGATAAAAAAGATAAAATATAAAAAGATCACACACTCATCGTCATGTTGGGGGAATACTGTAAAGACAAAAGAGTGACAAAATCATATTAGACATCTTATACAAACACAATTATATCAGTTCAACCAAAATAAAGACATATGAATATTAATGTTAAATAATAATATTGTTGCTAAAAGGGACCTTAGTTACTCACACTTTCACTTTGGAATGGGTTTAAAAAGTTGCCTGCCATTTCACTATCGTCCCGAGGAGTGCCGGGGGGGTTGTTCATGCCTGCCATGTTGTTGGGAGAGTTCTACAAATCAATTATAATCAAAATAATTAACAAAAATACACAACTGCTGATAAATGAATATAGGCTATGGTCATATATCTCACCTTTGGCAACCCATCCATGTCACCAGAACCTGTGAATAAAAAGAGCCAGAATGTTATAAATGAGTATTAGGCTTGAAGAGTCAAACCACCTCTCTGTTCAATGTAATTGTTGTTAATTAAGCCTTTTTTAAGAAACACATGAACAACTACCTCTAAACAGTCAATTGTCCAACTCACTGCAATACTAATTGCATTTAACTTTGGTCAATAGCAAGTAGCATTTCCTCCAGCAGCCATTAGAGGGCAGAAGTGTATTACTTAAAGCAATTGGAGGAAGGGAGAAGGAAGTTCTACAATGTCGAGCATTTCAAAACTCACCTAGTGATCCGTTCATATGATGTTGATCCATAGCTCCCATACCACCCATGGGCCCATCAGGACCAGGCCCCATTGGGAACTAAAAAACATAAAACAGTAACAAAACAGTTTTTATTTTTGATCTTGTTTTGATTTTCTAAACATTTGCATGAAATATAATGCCTTTACTTACATTAGGTCTGTTTCCACCTGGACCAATGGGGTTCATCATTGTGTAGATGTTTTCACTTGAGTTTGTTGAATCTATAAAGAAAACATATACTATGAGATTTGAATATTTAAACCTTCGCACACCAAAATATTTTAATACTTTTTGTTTAACAATAACAATGTACTGAATTAATTGTGTCTTAGGCAAGCACTGCAAACAGAGGATATGTATACTCTTGAAGTATTGAGGATTTTTTACAGTATTGTGTTGATATCCAAAGAGCTATAAAGAAGTAGAAGATCACTGCGTGTCATAACCATCATGAAAGGATGAGTACTAGGTGACCTTGGTCTAAGACAGTAAACCGTGAGCAGAAAACTCAGAGAAGAAAAAAGAGAAAGAACACATATAATGATAGGAACAGTTTGTGTTTGGTGACATCCCACTCTCAAGTGAATGTGGCTATATTGGGCCTGTGTTGAGACAGAGGGCTGGAGGAGGGTGGGCTGCTCTGAGTAGGAGGGTGCTACGTTTGTGTGTGTGTGTGTGTGTTTGCATGTGTGAGTGTGTGTGTTTGTGTGTGTGTTTGCATGTGTGAGTTTGTGTGAATGGTGTTTGCGCAGTCTTGGCGACTGCAGTGGAAATATGTTTTCCCTCCCAGTGTACGTGCAGGAGCTTTTCGTGCAAAAGGTTGCCCAGCAACGTATCACAATAGAGGCACATATATAAATAATAAATAGTGGACACAAAAAGGAGCTCTCCCCAGGCCAAGAGAAACGGATCATCTACAGGATATCAGCACACTTAATCCTCTACAGACATATTCGATTTGTAAGTTGGCTTGTACACATAAAAATATATTTTGTACTATGTATATTCATAATGAGTTTAAAGAATATTGTTACAGTTGACACATTTTTTTACAGAAGCGTAGAGTAAATGTTCTTGCCCCATTTGTACAAGTGTATTTCTTTTGAAAAGATGTGTATCTGACAGTGAAGTTTTGATACTTCAGACAGAGCCCTATTCAGCGAAGAGTGGATAAAAGCAGACATGTGAAAACAAAGTGAAGTGTAACTCACCTCCAGGGCTAGGCATGATAGGAGTTCCTGGTGGGCCGCCTCCCCCAGGAGGACCCTGAGGGGTAGAGCAAGAACAGAGAGCAAGAAAGTGAGCACTATGTCAGTGTGTCTGATGTCACTTATAACAAGTCATTTATGGACACAGGTCTAAAGTAAGTCCATGGCATGTCACTTACCACATAGTTCCCAGGAGATGAAGAAGAGTAAGCTATCTGAGAACAGACAACATATACCATTTATGAGACACTGTAAGAACTGATTCTGTCATGTTACATGTTGGAGATAGACCATTATAAAACTCACTGAGTTGTTGTTGGGGTTTGGCCATGGACCTCTTCCACCGGGACCCCTAGATTCAAATAGAATAAACAAAACTGTTATCACATGTTCATATAAAAATTTCCACAGGTTATTTTGAGCTACTCTGATTTTGGTTTAATTGTACTTTTCATTAGTAATTTTGGAACATACTAGAGTATGTTGAATAGTATTGGTGGTTAGACATTTCTCAATAATTATTTTTTACAGGCTTTACTCTGACAGCAAACACATAGTAGTTGTTAGTGAACATACATGTTCATGCCTGGCATTCCAGGCCCCATGGAGTTGGGAGGAGGCCTCATCCCTCCACCGTAGTTCTGCAAAGACAAGGAGACTCAGTCAGCATGAAGCCCACACCTGCTCAGTCTCAGTGAGGAGAGGGATGAATCTTAATGGTCAGCTACGATCATGTCTCTCACTAACTAGTCTTTAATTATGTTTATGCATGGGCTGGGCGCAGGCCAGAGAAGACAGCTGGCTGTATACTGTATGTCTGCATGTCCCTTGTGTGTGTTTGCATGTATACTATGTTTTCATGGCTACCCAGCAGGAGGTTTTGGCTGGTACCACATGCATGTTCTTGTGCCTCGTGGCATTTGTGATGGAGACAGAGAGCTGGGGCAGGCCAGAGAGCTGCTCCACTCCGAGCAGAGTTTTGTTCAGCAGACGATTACACTTGTCGAGCAGATGCCACACCAGCTGCTGGGGCGTCCAGTGCCAAAGTCATCGAGCCATGGTGGCATAGAGGGGCAGGGACAGTGTAAATGTCTGTTTTTGTATGAGCTGACATGGTCACTGGGGAGTTGGGTGCACAATCAAGCCTCTTTTGGTACACAACAGTACTCAATATTGAACAATGTAAAAATCTAAAGCATCTTATATTTTATACTATTTGCCAAAAGAAAAAAATGTGTTGGCACACATTGTTTGGTGGCACAGTTTGTGTGCTGGCTCTGTGTGAATGATGACTTCACTTTTCATAGAAGCATTGACAGTGGGTGGTCTCAGGGCAAAGACAAGCTAATTATCAAAGCACTTGTGACATTTAAAGACAGAATTATTATTTGGGGAAACAAAATGTTCTCCTCTACAGAAGATGGGCTTTATACTGTGGACAATTTTTACATTTTACATACAGCTCTTTTTATGACAGGATGTAATGAAGAGCAACTAAACTGACAACTGACAACACAGTTTGTTGCATCTGGAAAGTGCAAAATCCTGGCAGTAAGAACACTTAAGGTTGTTGCTTCTTACCTGTGGCCCCATGCCTCCCATCCCTCGTGGAGGATTCATTCTCATTGGACCCCCCATGTTTGGATGTCCTAAAAAGAAGACATGGATTATCAGAAGACATGCTATAATTTCAACGCTGTGAAGAAAAAATCATAGTCTTGGGTTCTGTTAGTACCTTGTGGTCTGGTGGGGTCCAGGCTGTTTGGCAGGAGAGGCTGTGACCCGGGAATGCTCCCAGGAGGCTGGTTTGGCATTCGAAGTGAGGGCCGGGGGCCACCTGGATACCGCGGTGACATGAATGGCTGCAGACGAGACAGAATAAGGAGTAATTAGGACTTTGGTTGTAGCAAAATAGGTACTTAGTAAACAATATCATCAAGACAAATGCTGAGCTGACAAGTGAATGTTTAACACAAACCCGGGAAAGAGTATATTTTTCATTGTATGTCAGCAGGGGGCGCTAGCGTTTTTCAGTGTAAAATGTTTTGGTGGTTTTCAAAAAGGCAGGGGTAGTTATCAAGCTTTGAAAGGCCAGATTTAAGCTTTCACATTAGCAGACAACCTGTTGATCCACAAAGTGCATTATGTGAGACGATATAAAGGAAGGCTAACATTATTTTTGATGTTCAGTGATGATTAACTCCTGCATGGGATTTATATTTTTCTTCCATTAAAGTCTAGGGTTAGATAAAAAATAGCTAAGTAATCTAAGCTGTTTTATGATCTGAGTGTATCCTTTGGACTAGAAATCAGTCTGGACTGTAATCCCTAAGAAAGTACTATCCCCACTGAGTACACAGATAACCATATAGAATCAATACTTAGTAAATAATGTAAAGAACCCCAGGCAGTTGGTTTGTAGAAAACAGAGAGTATCTTGCAACTACAACCAATGAGTTGTAATTTAACATCTAATGGGAACAGCTGGGTAGTTAATTTATCTATACATTATAATATTTATAAATGAAAGAAAGACACAAAAGAAAATTATATTAATGTCTGGTAAAATTGTAGGTTCTAAAACTCCAACTGTGATAAACATGCGCTCACGTGTTAACTTTGATATGTTTTACATCTCATCAGTCCTATCCTCCCCACTGGTTTGGTTTCCCCTCCTCCTTGACCATATTGTGGTAGGTTTGTGTTTGAGCTGCACCGTGTCAGGCCACGCTGCAATATTAATGGTCTATTGATGGACTATGGGATGGTGAGTGCTGGGCTGAGGGAGAGAGAAGGCCCTCCAGATGCACCTCAACTCCTTACAGCTGGGCCAATGCAGCTAAATTATTCATCCTATCCACCATCGCCTGAGCCGCTTGTCCTGTGTTAGCACAACAAGAGACCAATGTGCTCACTGGTGCTACTCTGTGAGTAAAGGGAGTAATAGTAGCGGATAAAGCTGTGAAATCAGGGTTTTGTTCTTACCTGTCCGTGAGGTCCCATCATGGGATTACTGGGGTTGTGTGGGGGAGGCTGTGTGTGAGGAGAAGGCTGTGATCCTGGAGGACCCTGAAGAAGAGAGACAAACAATATCTAAATTAACATATTTGATTTGTACAATTAACAGAAATAAATTGGATAGTGTTACAAAACAGTAATTTGAGAGTATAATTACTAAGGTATTAAGACAATGTATATTAAATGTAGAGTTAGTAAAACATGTGTACTCAATTACTGTAAAAATCTCTATTTGACTAGCCATCCTCTTTCTAGACCAGTTCAGTCGTCACTGAAACCACTTGTCACATTGTAGAAATCAAATGTTCGATGTGAAGTAAACGGGCCCACTGTTCAACACATATAGTAATTTCTACTACATTGTATCCATATAATCACTAGAGATTTCTCCAAGCTACTATCAGCCACAGCCTCCATCAAGTGCACTGTGATCATGTGACAGGTAAAGGAAGGATCATAATAAAATTCATATTAAACATTATTCCTGTGCTTTGGCTAATATTAAACATTTCATACTAAAGAGAGTTCCACATTTTTGCTGTTATTCTTGCTATCCAGGCCCCCACCCTCAGTATCCTCCTCTGCCCACTGCCTCCTCCCAGTGTGAGCACTCTGTCTGTGAGACTGGTATAACAGCACAGCACCAGAAACCATGTGGGATCTGCTACAGCGGGGAAATCAACACGTCTGACTGACAGCTGGAAACAGATATGTTCCCACAGATAGGACCAGGTATAATGTTCACTGTGCGACATATACTCCAGACATTTTGTATGAAATTTTACTTCAGACGAATGTTCTGTCGTACGCATAGATTTACACATACCCAATTTATCCATTTGTAATTGTTCTAAATTCAGTGCTTTAAACATACTTATGAACCAGCCACATGTTGCACAGCATGTGTATAATCTACTGCGCTGTAGAGGAAATGTTGATTTAGTTGAACACACAGTGAGTGCTGTTTGTGATGATGCTTGTCCTGGTGCCACTGTGTGCTGTGTGTTTTGGGTGGTTAACAGCAGCTGCACTGGCTTGCTCTGTCTCTCAGCAGGTTCACACCGGGGCTAATGCAGCGCTAGCTCAGTCTGACCTCACAGGTTATTGTTTGTGTGTGTGTGTCTGTGTGTGTGTCTAACAAGACATCCCCGCAGGGTCCTGGTGCACTGACCCAGCTGCAGCAGTCTGCTGTTCCTCTACACACTACACACACAGCCTAGTTTCAGGTACTTCAGAGGACACACACTGAGCTGAATAATGTTATTGTAACTAAACCTATTTCCTAAAGTGAATTTAAGATTGACCAAGAAACACGTCTAGTCCTCTATGTTCCCCCTATGAAAGCGAGTCATACCACACAGCAGTCCTCTCTTATTCTCGTCTATAATGTGCCATAATAAAGCATGGCTACTCTGGCTGGGCCTCCCTGGGCCTTCCTGTATTACATGTGAATGGGCCAGCATATGGTCTTTATGGCCACACTGTTCCCTCCACAGGTCACTGCAGGAAGGGGGAAAGGGGTGGCATTTCAACTGTCACAAAGGTATAGTCAGGCCAGTGTTGAAAAGTGTCTTGTTTGTCGCGTGTGTGGGTAAGAGCGTTGTGTTATTTGTGTACTTGTGCAGGAGAGAGGGAGGAGGAGGGGGGGGGGCATGGGGAGCGTTAAATGAAGCAATTAATAAAATCATTTTCTACCCGGCTAAGGAGATAACAGCTTGGCACAGTACCACAAACCCAACAACACAGCCCCCCCCCCCCAAAAAAAAAATCATTTCAGTTTAAAGAAGAGCCACGTCGCTGCCCCTCGTGGACCACTAACAGAGGAAGAGATAGAGGACAACACCATCCACTACCACTAGAGGGCAGTGTGTAACTGCTCTGAAACTCTGGGACACGCATACATGCACTGAGCAGAAACACAAAGCCCGAATGCATCAGTGAACACAACAAACAAAGCCACAACACCCCCTTCCCTCATTGTCATTCCTTAACATTCCGGAGACAGTGGCAGCGGTAGGGGCTCCTCTTGCTGCTAGCTCATGGTATATGTGGCATGGCAACACGTCAGCTCGAGAGATGGAAGCGCGCTATCAGGAATGTTGTCTCCCAGAGGACAGCCATGAAACGCTGACAGCCGTTTAAACATGTTAGGATGGCACCCAATGATTTATATATCTGTGATCTGCTCCACTGCTAAGGGGGAGCACTCCAGCTGATGTAACACACACAAGGATAGATAGATGGATGTATGGGTGCGTGTTTAGGGTTTCTCACCCCAGCCAAAGAGATAAAACGCACTGTATGGCAAATCCACAGCTGATATGGGATGAGGAGTGGTGAAAAAGACAAAGGCTACATTCAAAGCACTGTTTATCTGAAGTGATTCTTATCAATGTGTGTAAACTACAGTAAAGAGAACACAGGGGTAAGGGGGTGGGGGGTAGTGTTAAATGCAGATAGACCATTGTTACGAATACTGGGCTGGCAACAAAATAGTTACAGATGGTGATTTCCTCAATGGTTGCAGTTCAAGAAGAGGTGAGGGTTTCTTTTAAGTTACACAGACACAAAATTTAAATGTGCTAAAATGCTACAACATTATCTTATTTATCATAGCCTGGTCTGGCAGTTTGGCCTACACAAGCTGATGTTCCGTGGCCCCAAAAACCACTAAAACCCTGTAATTACCATTCTGTCCTGCAGCAACCAGAGATTTCAGAGAGAGGCAAGACTAACCAAGATCACTCTAGGCTTAACATCGGACACAGAGAAACACTGGCCGCTTTATTAGGTAGACTTATTTACCTGCCCCTCAAATAAATGCCTACCACGTCAAGCCAATATGCTCAACATAACCCTGCTGAAGTTAAAAACCAAGGGTCAGAATGAAGAACTTTAGATGACTTAGGAGACTGGGCATGAGAAAGATACAATATTCAGTGAGTGGCAGTTCTATGGGCAAAAATTCTTTGTTGATGCCAGAGGCTAGGTAATAAAAAGACAACATTAGGTCCGATGTCCGATCTCTGAATGCACAAGATGCCAAAAACAGGTGGGCTATAACAGCAGAAGACCCCACTGGGGGCATTACTTCATTAGGTAAAAGATATAACTAAACCTAATAAAGTGGCCATGAGTGTATAGCTATTAAATAATCCTCCAGACACCATTCTTCAATCAAGTCTTTCATTTATGAGCCACTCCACCTTTGCATTTATGTACCTCTTTTGTAATGCCACTGGCCACGCTGAACCCTGAGCCTTACCTTTGATAAATAAATTACAGAGAGCAGATGTCTTCCTAATTCACCGTGTGCCTGCCATGTGTCGGCTCTGAACGGCTTTTTAAAATTGTCTTTGATATCTCGTTGCTTGTTCTTAAAATGCGTAATCAAACCTAATCCTCTTGTTGTGCTTTTTTTTTCTGGCTTGTTGTCCCTGAAGAGCGGCAATTACCTGCAGTAAAACACACTGCCCTTGACTTTGGGTCTTTTTTGGCATGAGGGGCGATCACAGTTTAGTAGAAAGACGCTAACATAAACTAACTGCTTCTTAGATACTTAATGGAGTCCGTTAGGTCCCGATCTGCCAAGCAGTGAGAGAAAGGTCAGCAAAGATGTTTTTCAGACATTTATTTGACACATACAATTCTCAAAAGATCATTTTCTTGACTTTTCCTTGAACATACAGTAGGTGCCCATTTATGCTTCTTTTATTTTTATTCTTGCACAAACATTATATATAATACTATATAACAAGAACCCATTTACTGTAGCTCAGGAAGCCAGTGGGTTGACACTTCTGTATTTTCTGTATTAGCCAAAGCTCACCAATCCAAATGTGGGTACCTTTTTAAAATTTTCATTCCTACAGTATGTTGTCCGTTGGATAGTATAAACACAGTACAATTTAACCACTCTAGGCTGGAATTTGTGACAGAGGCATACATAATAATACATACATTATTGCTTATTTTATAGACAAGACTCTAAACACAAAAAATATGGTCAGATAGGCTCACTACACACAAAAAGCTGTAGTCAAAATTACTAGCTCCTAACTTTTGCTTTTTGCTTACAAGCTCTGATATCATTGCAACCTTCATGTGAGAGGCCCATGATGCAGCATGATAGATTTTGGGAGAAATGGTACAGACTTCATATATACTGCATTCATTAATTTGACTTAATCTTCCTGGCTGTTCTTCTGACTCCTGCTGTGAGCCACAGATTAGAGGAGCATGGGAATGGATGCCCTCGACCACTGCTTCTCCTCTGCCCTCATCCCACTCTCCCAGGACCACAGCCAATAACAGAGTTGGGTCACCTATGTTAATTACTACATTAGCTCAACTGGGGAAAAAGAACATCTGCAACAAAGTGTGCATATGAAGGCATCAGACATACAACTGGTATTGTGAGTAGGCACAAGTGTATGTGTGTGACACAGAAGGATGCCAGGCGCACAAAGGAAAGAGGAAATCTTTGAAAGAGTGCTGACCTGGAGTTTAGATGAGAAATCTCTACAAATATGTGGCTAAATTCTGCCTCACCAGATAAGGTCCATTCACAAGACTGCAGCTCAGGGTTTGAGCTATAAATATGGCCGCTTCACACAGTTATGAATCGACTGACCTTACTTCCAATGTAACAACAGTGAGATGAGACTATGAGTAAAATCTCAACAGTGTCTGAGATGGGAATCTCTCACCTGCGAGAAAGAATGAACCAAAAGAAATCCATTCACATGCACTGTTAAGTGTGGGCGCAGCCATTATTTGTGCATGAAGTAAATGCCAGCAGTACAGGAATGCAGTGAGTGTCTACGTCTTAATCTGACGTAATATAAACATGTCTGATAGAGCACAGCATGACAAGCTATGTTCGTTTGATATAGACTAGACATCCTTCTCCTTTGGAAATGTTAATGGAATCAGAAAATGCAAAGTGAGCCTGAAGAGACAGAACTTCTGAATGCTTCACATTTTGTAAACTGATAAACTCCAATCAATTCTGTATTTATCAAAGGTATTTACCTAACATCATGTCTCCAATTCTGGCTACAACATTTGAGTAGTACTTCATGTACAATAGTGATATGAATCAGCACATTTCTCTTGCTCACTCACTCTTCATCACAACATCATATATGACCTAAACCAGACTTGGACTGTATGGCTTACACACCATCACCTTGACTTAAGAATCTAAGGTTATGCTGAGAAAGATTCTTGTATTGTCCTGCCCCTCTCCCCCTTTGCCCATCCTGCCCCTCTCCCCTTTGCCCATCCTGCCCCTCTCCCCCTTTGCCCATCCTGCCCCTCTCCCC